>JAHHUM010000713.1:0-212434 GCA_036173005.1 Crenichthys baileyi | reverse complement strand
TTCCCTTTTTACTATATTATGCTTTCCAATGGTAAAAATTATCAGGCCCGGGAAATAAAAAAATTTTTTCACTTTTACTTTGATGATAACCTCAGCTTTATTATCCATAAAATCCTGATGAGCCCAAACCCATTTGATAGACTATAAGCATGTTCTTGAAGACAATAAAAACTTGGATGACTTTAAATTTTCGGCTTTCTTTTTTTTAAAACCCAAAGAAAAGAAATTGTCGTTTTTGGCCCGGGAAAGTCTTTAAAAAAAGAAAACTGCTTTTAGTCAATCACTTAACCTAGATGGCATTAAAATTTGACCTCCGATAATAAAGGGTTAAAAAACCTTGGTGTTATTTTTGACAAGGCCCCTGTCATTTAAATCCCTTTTAAAAACAGGTTTTCTAGGATTTCCTTTTTTTCCATCTCCGAAACATTGCCCCAAAAATTTAAAAAATATCCTGTCCAGGATTGATGCTGAAAAACTAGTCCTTCATTTGTTACTTCCCAAGGCTGGACTACTGTAATTTCTTTACTATCAGGATGTTCCACAAAATGCATTTAAAAGCCTTCAGTTTTGATTCAAAATGCTGGCGGCAAGAGTTTTTTAAAAATTAAAAAGAGAGATCATAAATTTCCCCTACTTTGTTTTCCCTTCTTTTGGCCCCCGGTTAAATCCAGAACGGGAATTTAAAAATTCTCCTCCTCACATTTTAAACCCCCCTTAATGATTTTAGCTCCATCAAACATCAAGGGGGATCTGATTTTTTTCCATATGTTCCTAAAAGAGCACTTCATTCTCAGATTGCTCGGGTTTACTGGTGGTTTCTAGAGTCCTGTAGGAAAGAATGGGAGGAAGATCCTTTAGTTTTAAAAGTTCCTCTCCTGTGGAACCAGCTCCAAGTTTTTAGTCCGTGAGGCGGACAAACCCTGTCTACTTTTAAGGCTAGGCTTTAAAACTTTCCTTTTGATAAACCTTATAGTTAGAGTGGCTTAGGTTATCCTGAGCTACTCTTTTAGTTTTGCTTGCTATGGTTTTAGGCTGCGGGAGGACATAAAATGACCACTTTCCCCCTTTTTCGCTACTTTCTCACACTACTTCCCCCAATTTTGCATTTTTTCCTGTTATTTCAAAACTTTTTCCCCCCAAAGCTACACCTGGCCTGACTCTGTGTCAAACCTGTAACACCTTTCTGGAGAGGGGAACCTTTTCCAAGCTTCTGTGGCAACCACTTAATGCTCACCCTCTACCGATGATTCCACATGGCCCCTGTCTTTCAGTGTCTAACCCCCTTTCTTCCCCCCAAAATTTAGTTACTGACTGAGCTTTTACTGAATCCCCTATGTGCTTTTCAGACTCCCAAAACCCTTGAAAAAGGGTCAGAGTTTATTCTGTTCCTTCTTTCTAGGGGGAAACGACTAAAAGGAGCTACATCCATTTACCCTTTACCCCTTTTCCTTCCCATAGAAAGTACTCCTGGATCAGAGTCTTTTGTTCTCTTTGTGTCTCTGCTCTGTTCTCTTAAACCCCCCGGGTCGTGGCAGATGGCCGCCCCCACTGAGCCTGGTTCTGCTGGAGGTTTTCCCTTCTGTTTTAAAAAAGGGGATTTTTTCCCCTTTTCCACTGTCGCTAACAGGCATGCTCAGTATGAGGGTTTTCGGCAAAGTCAACCCCATGACTGTCTACTGCTCTACATATTCATTTTCCGGGGGGGGGAGGGGGGAAGGGCTGAAAGGGGCCACTGACTGGATGCAATCTTGGGGGGTTTTCTTTCCTTAGATTAAAAAAACTTTTTTTTCCAATTTTTAAAAAATAAATTCCCCCAAGATTTGGCGGCCCCACGGTTCAATGATTAAAGGGGAATTGGGGAATTTTAATTTTAATTTGGAACTTTTGGGGAATGCCTTGAGGACGACATTGTGTTGTAAATTTTGGCGCTTTTATAAAAAAAAATTGAATTGAATTGAATTGAACTAAAGCACTACCTGGAAAATAATAATCAGAAGCAAGATCCAAAACACAGCTTGAAGAACATAATCAGAAGCAGAGAAAAAACCCAAAACAAATATTGACAAATCATGACACCTACTATCAACTGACCAAAACCAAAGTATTCATAAACAGTGTGTGGGTTTGTTAACCCACACAGTTTGTGGGTTTGTTAACAAAGACTCATAATTCCTGGAATAATCTCATTTACCAGAGGAAATATTCAGAAAAGAAAACTTTTGAAATTGACAAAAAAGGTGCAGTGATGAATTATCGCAGAAAAGATGTGGACATGATTTGTGAAGTTTATAGTGTTTGTATTTGTTTCAGAGTAGATTCTCTTTCACAATTCAGTGCTAATCTCTATCTGTTTTGCATTTAAAAGAACTGTGACAGCTGCTGCAACAAGGCACTGCAGGAAGCATGGAGAGTGGACAGATGAATGTAACCACTTATGTTTATGTTTTGTGATTGCCAGAGGAAATTTTTTTTTTGAAAATACTGACTGTAGATGTATTTTATTCTTCACATTACAAAAGCAGTTTTGTTGCCTCTGGTGCTGTATTTAATTTTTACATTTTATTCCATACTGTTCCTTTGAAATGAGTAACATAACAGTAAAAAAAACCAAAAAACTTTCAAACAAGTGCTGCATCAGCCTGTTTATAATTGGGCCCGACCATCGAAAGCATTGCGAAGGCCTATTGTAATCGCTCTGTTTGTTATTATTATTCATCCATCAAATGAATTGACTTTTTAGCAACTTTAACATTTTCGAAAAGTCACCAAATTTTGCACCTCTGTTAATCCTGGTGTAAAATTATGTACTTTAAGGCTTTCGCATAAGTCGCATAAAAAATAGCTCAACAGAAATTTTCAAAACAGCCTCCTCATTTAACTTACTTTATCGTTGAGGTAAAAAATTTGGTACGCTTATAGTACTCATCGAGCTACATAAAACTCTGCTGGTGGGACCCACAGCCATGGTTACAACAGGAAATGCTGCACGGACTTTTCTGGAACTTTCAAAATAAATTGCATTAACCTACTTCCGGAACAACTTAGGAATTGGGGGTAACAGCGAATTTCCCATGATGCCACTATCCATATAAAACCCCCACTTCTCCCACAAGTCACTCTCTTCTACGCGGGTTCCTCCAAGGGGTCTGGACCGAGAGACACAGCACGCTAATGTCTCTTTGCTGGCAAAAAGACATAACTCTTCAAACTGGATCCTAGGGTGACATAAGATCACGCGATCATATGCAGAAGTTAAGTATGAATGAATTACTGTCTGTGTATCCGGTAGATTCATTCATGAACAGGGTGATTAAGGCACAAGCGTTGCCTGACTTTCTCTCTGATGTCTACAGAAAGCAAACTGTGTTCCAGAGAATTCCCTGCAGGGACCTTGTCTCTACGACGCCGAGTGAAGCAGTTTCCTGATCTGAAGGAGGACCGCATCAATGTGGTAACGTGCAGTTTTGGCCGGCCGACAGAACAGCCGCCATTCTCCACAGCTAAGGAGGTTAGCTGTAGCTAACCGTTTGTTGACTGTGGACGTTTCTTCAAACTTCGTCGTTGCCTGGACACATTTTCTCAGCATGGTTCATGAGGTTAGGTTTGGGCAGAGTAATAGGATTTAGGATGAAATTATCTAAACATTTTTCATTTTATGAAGTTTGGTTTTGTTTGTGAAACTCTGGTATCTTAGTGCAAGCAGGCTATCTGCAGCACACGTGCTCAGTTTTGTGTTCTGTGTTTATGTGTTTTTAAAGTTAAGACAAACTTTATTTAAAGGGTGATTTTAAACACAGTAGATTGATCGTAACGAGCTGTCCGTGCTCATGCATTTTCCCCTTTTATTAACGGTATTTTAAAGGTGTGTGTTTGATTCTGGTGCTAAGCTATCAACTTCTTTTTTTAGCTTTAACTGCTAACAGCTAAGAACACGTGCTTGCATACATAAGCCCATTTCTCCAGAAAGATTAGGTTATTTTCCAAAATAAATATTATTTTAATAAATAAAGGCAGCTAATGAGACACCTTTGAGAATTAGTCATCCAGAAGGTTGGTTTTATTCAGCAGATCATTCTTTAAAACATTATTTTAATAAAATAATATTTTATCTGATCTTGCATTGTGAATGGTTGTCTAAAGGTATGCTGATTATTGCCTAAGTTGGTTCCAAGACTAACTTAACTTCACTTCCAGATTCTTCAAGATAATCCTTGGTTCTCAAACATAAACATTGCATGGTAATGTTGCATCACTCCATTGGTCATGGTTTCAACCATCTTCAATCAGCTTGTTTATATTGTACATAGCCCATTAGTCTTCCCTATTCTTTAATTCTGCTTGGTAGTAAGTTGGATTGTTTTAGCATAGTAAAGAGTTTGTTGATTGAAATATGTTTGACTTTGAGTTGACTTATTTTTGTTAATAAATTCTTGTATTTTAAGAAATTGTGTGAATTCATTCCATGTGTGTGCAGAGTTTTGCTGTTCAATAATGTCAGAGCTTGGCTCACCCTTTTTGATTTTGTCCTAACACCACCTCCTTACTGGGTTGGTATTCACAGGACAACCCTTAACAGACCAAAATATTAATTGATAAAATATTAAAATATTAATTATTAAATAATATATTCAGATTCATAGTCACAACAACCCACTTGCGACCATGGTCAACAACAAACAGGAAGTCGGCCATCTTGGATTGAATTTGCAATTTTGACATCATTTTTGCAGTTTATAGCTGTATTTGATCGAACTCCTCCTAGAGATTTTGCTTGATCAGCTTGAAATTTGGTCAGTTTGCTCAGAAGGGACGGGGGATCTAAAGTTATCATTATCATGAGTTACTAAGCATGTTGAAGGGGCGGAGCCAGACCTCAAAGTTTGACAAGCCCTGCCCCCTGAGAACAGGAAGTGTAATGTTTTACTTCGGAAGGTCCATACATGTCCCTTCACCAAATCAACATGAAACTGTCTCCAGTGACAGATAACAAGATGGTCTAAGTAAGTTTCCAGTACTAAGAGGTTTGGCTGAAGGGCATGGCTGAAGCAGCTTGGCAAAGTCCGTCGTCACGCCTTACGCTTGCCTCTGATTTCCACATTTTTTATTCGATCAGCACCAAATTCAATATGATTAATATTAGTCCAGCCCCCTGAAGACATACTGTGAAAAAATTGGTGGCCATGGCCTAATTTCATCACAGCGCCCCATCGAAGCACTTGAATTGAATCACTCCTTAGATANCATTCTGGTTTTCTGGTTGGATGTTTAAGGGATTTTGTCCTGGAAGGCAAATCTACATCCCAATTAGATCTGTTTTTACCCTGTTTTTATCCAGTTGCCCTATATTTAGCTCCATCTATCATCCCGGCAACTCTAACTAGTTCCCTGTCCCTCTTTGAAGAAATTGTTCCCCCAGCAAGATGTTGCAACCGTCATGTTTCATGGTGGACATGATGTATTCTAATGATGTGCATAGTTAGTTTATGAAAAGCTTCTGGCACAACTTTGTCTTTAGGATAAAGGTCTGGTAATGTAGAGACTCCAGCAACTCTTTTTAGCTTGTGGCCTTCATCAGGGATGACCGATCATCTTCCCCACACATCGTGTTTTGCACATAGGCCTAAAAGTTTAATTTTGGTCTCATTTCCTTATAGTTCCTTCTTCCACATATTTGCAGACTCCATATTGGACATCTTTGGGCTTTCTCCAACAAACTTGTGGTGCCAAACTCCAGTCCTCAAAGGCCAGTGTTCAGGTCCAACACACCTGAATCAAACAGCTATTTTGACTCCACAGCACGCAGTCAGGTTCTACAGGGTCCTGCTAATCAGATAATAACTTCAACCAAGGCGTTTAGGACAACTTACTGCACTAGATTTATTAATGGGTAACAGAGTAAAAGGGAGCCATATACATATGCATACTGCTCTCTTTAGATAATTTCTTATATTGTAAGCTATCAATTTTCTTCCACTTCATGACGATGCTGCTGCTTTATGTTGGTCTGTCACATAAAAACTCCATTAAAATACATTGACGTTTCTGTTTGTAATGTGACAAAATGTGAAAATGCTCTGTATATGTCATGAAACTTAACAAATAATTAATTTTAAAGGTATGATTAACAACAGAGTAATTTTTATGCTCACCAAAAAATGCCCCGCTCCCCCATTCCTTTCTATTTTCTGCCTCTCTGCTTCCCAGCCACAAATATGGTTAATGGCAACACACAGGAGAAGCACGTTGCAGCGTCAAGGATTTTTCATGGCAATATTCTAGAGTAATTATATGATATATGTGTCCTTTTAAGGTATTTAGGCCAGGGTAAGTGCAACGCATGAAATTTGATAGCAAATTGTCCGACGGCTCCCTCCCCCCCCGGCATCCTAAACAAATTTTCGGCATTCCTGCATACTGCTTTCACTCAGAGAGAGAGAGAGGTATAAAAGTTTGAAGATTGCATGTTTAGTGTAATAGCTAAAAATAAAAGGTGGTCAAATGATTAGTGTGAGAACAGCTATGATGCGAAAGTAAAACCGGTACAATCCTTCATCAGCTGTACTACTACAGACACCTCACTCACCAATATGTTTTCATGCATTTATACTGTAAATTCAGTTTCATCAACATGGAAATTGGATCCAGCAGTGGGATGGCTATCTCGCTCATGAGGAGCAGCCAATTCATTTTGATGAAAATGGGCCAGAGTCTGAAGTGAGTGTGTGTGAGTATTTCTATTTGCATATACGTATGTAAGTTCACAGTAGAGTAGAGAAAAGGGCATGTGTGTGTTTTGGCCTGTGAGGTGAGCTGATGTTTAAAAAGGCAGGCGAAAGAGCCGGCAGGGATTTTAAAGAATGCATCTCCTCTGCAGACTCCCACCTGGTTCTGGCAGTCAATCTTCCTTTGCTTTCTCACAAAATAAAATAAAAAAATCCACTCTGCTTCCAAGGTTTGTAAGCCACCGTGCTTTCAAAGGTCTGTTTATCTTGAGGTATAATGGCCAAGCGGAGGGGGAGAGGCTGAATCGGGATCTTCCAGCATCCCGTCAATCTCTCATATAGCCAGACGAAAGCTTCTGTGCATCTTTTCAAATATTCGTCCTACCCACACACCCGCACAAAAAAAAGATATATGCCATGGTGCCATCTTGTCCCCCCACACACAGGTCATGGTGAGAAGGAAAAGCAAGGAGATATTTTCTGATGCCTCCCGTCCTCCAGGGTCCCTGTTGACAGCTTTGATTTGAGTGCCATGGTGGCAGAGGTACTCCCAGGGCCTCATCTGCACTGGTAAATCACCAAAAAACACGTGTGTGTGTGGGGTGTGTGTGTGTGAGTGTGCTTGCATGCATGCAACACACACTCTTGTAAGAGTACATGTGTCTCTGTAATGATGCACAAGATAAAACCTTCCAATGTGGGACTGAGCATGCGTGTTTATGGTTTGGTGTGCCAGGTGTGATTTAGAGAGTCTCCAGTTTGCTGTCTGTTGGTTGAACTAATAGGATTTTTGGCCATCTTGTCTAAATTTGAGTGCAGTAGCAAAGGTAGGGTGTGAAATTTATTCTCATGTCTGTTCACATGACTAGAACTGCATTTTCTTAGTGTTTACGTGGATGTTGTCATAAAAATGATTTATTTCCTTCCCTTTTAACAAAATTAAGCAAGACCAAAACTGACAGAGCACCACATGTTGATCTAATACCAGCACAGCAATGTAGACATGGAAATAGATTTACCTGACAAATCTTATCCAGGCCAAATGAGGCCTGTAAATAAACTAAAAAAATAAAACAACAACACTACAATATCAGCCAATTCATCTTAATTTCAGGTTGTTTATATTAAATTTGTTGAACATTTTCCTTTTATTGCACACCAAATGCAACATGGGAGGAAATTGTGTCTGTATATTTACACAATGTCAGTTTGAATCTGACTTAGAAGCTTAGAAAATATTGAAAGTGGTGGCAGGTGATTTGCGGTGACAAGCCCTAAAAGAATCAACCAGTTTCAAACATAATGACTGGTTTTATCTAAACTTTAATGTTCTTCATGTTCAGTACTCTACACACTTATCAGCAACCCTTGTAATTAGGAGTAAAAAGCTTTAAAATAACTATTTTATTGCAGTAGCATAATCTCAACCTGATAAATGTTTAAAAATCCAACTTTTAATTTGCGTAGAATTAATTAGTAGAGTTGAAAATTGTTTTGACAATGCACCGGTACCACAATTATTGGCTACGGTTAGTACTTGGCTGTTAATACTTTGTACAACCCCCTTTTCGCAATAGGACAGCATTTTGTCTTTGCTATAATATTTCTCAAGGTTTGAGCACATAGTGCATATTCCTTTTTGCATAGTCTGTAGATCATCCAGAGTCTTGACTCCTCCCTAATCGTCAGGCCTCCCTCACAGGTTGTTATATAGAATTTAGTTCTGGGAACTAAGATGGGTCTGGAAGAAGATGAAGGTATCTGGTGAACCCTTTCTGTGTTGAATTGTATATACGTTTTGGATAATTATCCTGCAGAAAGACCTAATGACAACCCTTCCATCCATCCATTCTGTGTGCACAAAGACACACAGAACCAAGGGCATTTGAGAAAACCCATGCATGCACGGGGAGAGCATGCAAAGTCCATGCAGAAAGACCCCCGGCCGGGAGCGGAGCCCAGGACCTTGTTGCTGCAAGGCTACAGTGCTAGCAACTGCGCCACCATGCAGCCCCCAATGACAACCCATTTTCAGTTTTCTGGTAGAGACCAGATTTTTATTTGAAATGTCATGCATTGTACCAAGTTTGCACACAGTTTGAAGTAAAACAAACCCACAGTACCACATAGCTTCCAGTGTTCCCAACAGTGGTTTAAACAGTGAGTATGAGATTCGTTTTTTCTCAAATGTATCTATATTTTTACACTGGACTGCGCTGTAGTGTTTGTTGTTGAAAAGATCTGACAAAGCAAATAGACCCATTTGCAGTTCCAGTAATGCTGAGAAAACTACACATTTATGTTTGTGATAATAGGACGGAAAGACTTATCTGGCCATCACTCCTAAGCAACTAGTTGGTATATAGACAGAATCAATTAAATAAGGGTTTAATGAAACAGTAAACAGCATCAACAGCCAATACATTGGTTGTATCTATTGTAAGTGTTGCAATTTTGTCTAATGATATTTATAGCATTAATTTGATATTAGTTTGATTTCTGAAGAGAATCTCAAGACCCCAGACTTGTCAACTTGCAACCTGAGTGGAATCCAGATTCAAACTTTGGGAACCACAGGTTGTTTTTGAGATTTTGTGACCCAAAGATGCCACTCTTTGCTGCACTTCTTCAACATTGAGCTTAGGAGATTTGCTTTTAACCACACTGAGGCGGTGGCATGGTAAACACGAGTCTTTATTCAATGTGGCCTGTGGCTAAAGGAAATTGGCCTCTGTATCAAATCATATTTATACCCTAGGGTAACAGTAAGTTATGCATTATTGAATAGATGTTGTTAGAAACTCAACCCAAAAAAGATCAAGTATAAATTTGGAAAACAAAAAAATCAGTTGCACTTATTTTATAGAAATGATTTGGTTAAAAAGAATGACTGAATAAATGTCCCTAAGTTAAAGGTTGGATTTTTTTAAATATTTTTTCAGTGTGAAATTATAAAGCTGCAATAAAAGATAGATTTAAATTAGGGCTGTATGTTGCAGCTGTTATGTGTTCCAAGTTAAAGTTAAATCTTTCCACATGCACTCTGAGGTTTGGGAGGGCGGGGGTAGGGGGGCATACCCTTGCTTTCTGCACAATCTAGCAAACTTGTTTTCAGATTTAAAAAACTATCACTAACCCGACCAACCATGAATTTCAGGCCATTTTCCCTGTTGCACTCTTTTGCTGTGGTGTTCCCAGGCAGACCTGAACATTGTTTGCAGAGTTTTTCTCTCCCTTGTTCTTTTGCTTTCTGTCTTTGGTCTGATAGTCAGTTATTGGGACTTTTGGGTTAGAAAACGGTGCTGACACACACATTCAAACACACATGCACACACAGACCATCCTTCTCACACAAGAAAGCTTCCGCTGTCCCCGATGGAGCTCAGGGCCATTCATACAGCCCCCGAGCGTGCTAGAGACTTCGATATGGCCTAGTGGTGCGAGCAACTCGTGGATAGCACCATTGTCCCATATTAATACACTATTGACCCACCCAGACATGCTTTGTCAATGGAAGGTGCCGGCATACCAGAATCTCTCCGGGTGGTATTGATGCAAGGGCACCAGAGGAAGGCAGTAATGGATACATAGCTGGCAATAAGAACCTCAGCCAAGCTTGGTGAACAGAGGAACAGGATTTTTTTCCATATGTACTATCCTACAATCTTATAGCTCCTCCAGGGTACTATACAAACCATCCTTACAGTCCTTTTTCTCAGGCCAGATCCCCCAGCCTGACACAGGGTTCAGGTTTCTAACTTAGTTCCTGGGCATGATGGATTATTTTCCGGATTTTCTCCCCCCCTTCCCCATCCATGCATCCTTGGCTGCAATTCAGATTTGTCAATTGAGAATCCATAAGTTCATATTTGTGGTTTCAAAAAATAAAAATGGGTGATGGTGAAAGGAGATTCATCTCAGCACTTTTCTGTCCTCCCTGATGGCTTCCCTGTCTGTAAATATCACCAGAAAGCCACGTCAGGTGTTTACATGGAGGTGACAATAACAGAACTAGGTGTCCAACAGTTCAGCTAGCAAGAGCTGTGAGAAAATAGCTGAAAAGGATAACCTACATGAAAAGAAGGAATCCTGTCGCAACAGCGGAGGGTTATTTTCATATTTTCATACTGAATCAAATATGTCAGTAAAATGGTAGTGATACATCTGTGATTAAAGACTAGTAATTCCAAGCATAATCAATTTTATTTTGGTTTGGAATAGAAAAACAGGAGAGTACCATCACTTCAGCTCATGAGAAAATACACGACATACAGTTCCTGAGCTGGAGAAAACTTGATTTTAAAGACATTTCTGTCGCCCTTGGAAAGGTTTCTGTAAACATTTTGCAAGAAAAAGAAATAGCAATTTTTGACATTTTCTAATGACATAAGTGTTGGTGTATCTTCCAGCTAATGGTGATTTATTTTATTTACTAGTTTAAAAGAAAATCATTCTTAGATGTGTAAAGAATGTTACTACATGTCAAGTTGTAATTGAAGTTACTGCACTACAACACAGGTGATAATCATCAGCAAGACATAATCCCAATAAACCTTTAGCGGTTTTAGCATTATTTTATTAGTCACCAGCTAATGTATTATTAAGAACATTTTTAAACTTTTTTTTCATTCAGCTTGTCACACAGAAACACTTGGTAAGATCCCTTTAACTTCCAACCCCGCCCTGGACAGATCGCCAGCGCTGGGCAACATATAAACATGCAGGAAAAACAACAACAATGCACACACATACATTCATACGTAGTCAGTTTTGAGAGACAATTTAACCTTACAGTCAAGTTGTTCGGACTGGTGGAGGAAAAAAAGAATCCCCAGAAAGGACTCATGCATGCATGGGTAAAACATGCAAACTCCAAGCAGAAAGACACCAGGCCATAATTCAAACCCAGACCCACATGCTACAAGGCAAAAATTGGGAACTTGTTCTTTGTTTTCTGTGTTTGACTTTATACAGCATTTGTGATGAAATGGTTTTGACTGCAGTGACATGCAGTCAAAGTTATATAACCTATTGCCAAGAAAGGATTTTATAGATTTTTAGGTACTTCTTATCACTTTTAGGGTAATTACAATAAATACCACAAAATATCATTATAAACTCATTATAAAGTCCATAAGCAGCTATCCCCACTATTCTGGCATTTTGTAATGCTAGTTTAACCATAAAAAAAGACATGCTAACTGTAACTGATCAAAGCGATGTGACAGAGATTTCCTCCAGATGAGAACTATTGCAATGGTTTCAAATCTTGATATGTTGGAGCATAATGCCCCTGGTGCATAACCTGTAAGTTGTAGATACATTGTAAAAGCTGTAACCTATCTTGAATTTCTTCATTATTGGCTTCCAGTACAGATATTTTGATTCTGGTCTGAGATCGAAAAGGAAGCCAATGTCCAAAGGCCATCAGAAATCCCAAGGAACTATTAAGGACCACCTTAAAGGTTTACAAGAAAGTCTGGATAATTTAAGTCAAAATGTAAAAACTGTAGATTAACACTTCAGCACAGTGCTATAGCTCGGTAACCTCTACTGCCTGTCCTACTACTACTTCTAATATTTGTAATAATAAATTATCTAAAATGAAAATAGTTGCAGCCCACTGAAAATGTAGTTTTGCTGTTTTGGTCACTTCCATGAAAAGTAATTGACAATGCTTCTGATTTCTCCACACCCTTCTATGATGTGGTACAGGAGCTGTTTATGGTCTGTGGCATTTGTATTTTTACAGCTTTTTCCTGACCTCCACTGCGGCCTATAATACCATTTTTTATCGATCAACAGTAAAACATGAGGAGAGGAATGAGAACAAAACTTTAGCACGCTGGACTACATCTCTAAAAGAAAAAGGCTCCATGTTTCTCCACGGTGACAAGAATCTGAAAATTGCTTTATGCATACACAAGCAGAAAAGCTGGAGGAAGGTGTGCAGCATATGACCGTCCCTCTGCATTGTGGCGTGTGCAGCATCAATGATCCAGCAGAGGTCAACTGTTTTGGCAGGTTAGGACTGTGTAAGTGTCATCAGGGAGGCACTGCAGCGTCCCATGAGAGCTGACCAGATGGATGGATGGACACAGAGGAAGGAGCCGACAATTTCATTTCCTATCTGCCACGTTAGTGCAGCATAGGCAAGCTTTTTATTCACTAACCTATTTTGGTCTGCATTCCAACATTTTCTTTCCTCACTCTGCTGGCCATCTCCCATATCAGCACATTTCAATCAGCAGAAGCAGAGGTCACATGGGCTTGGAGATCAGGTAGGTGGTGTTTAGCCCTCATGCGGCGGCACCCACTGGACTTTTCTCTTAATCTGAAAGGCTGAGTGATGAGTCAGCGTGAACAGTGTGAGATGTTGGAGTGAGGAGTCTAGCTTATCAGGGTGTCAGCCAGCAGTTGGGGGCTACATGCTGAGAAACTCTCACTGGCAGCAAGGAAAATGATTGGCTTCATTAAAACATCCCAGCATTGGTGACATCACAGGTTCAGCTGATAAACCAGCTGCAGAAAAGGGTGAGGATGCGACAATGTCCTTTCTATTAACTCAGTAGAAGCACACTCTTTACTTTAAAGAGTCAACATTATTTTTTTCTCCAAGGAAAATAGTTGAGATAGCCTGGTTGGAGTGTTATATATTAAGGAACTCTAGCTTATCCAAGCTGAAATTAACGTTCAAATTTAAACATTTAACCATCTAAGTCATTTTATTTTACTATGTCCTGAAAGCTTAGGCAAACAGTAGGGTGGGTCTGGTTTGCCTTGCAGTGTCAGGGCAAATTTGTATATTGCTGTATAAATGTGTGCGCAGGAGTGAACCCAGAAGTTTTCCGAAGAAAATGGTGGATGTTGTTGCAAAGGGAGAGGGTAGGGAAACACTTATACCAAGCTCAGGAGCAGCTCCCCGAAGTTCAATGATGCACAGAAAAAAATGCAGCAGCAAAGGATGGACGCAGGCCCAAGACTGCACCACGGGGCAGACAAGGGCGAAGAACGAAGAAGCTGCCCAGGCTGCCCACACAACAGAACACCTCCACCTCACTGACTGCAGCTCAGCAGGGATCCGATCACAACCCAGCTGCTACCCACCCATCCAGATTTTCCACAAATCCAACACACACAATGTCACCTGAAGACTGCAACAGAAGTGCCATCATCAACATACAGGGAACACTGCACTGAGTGACTCATTGCATCGCCCCACAAAGGTCTCTGGGCAGCTCACACGCCAGCCCAACAAAATCAGATTATCCATCCAAAAGCTCCAGCCCCCGCCACCAGCCTGTCAACCTTCACCTTTGAGATTGTAGATGGGGTGGGCCTCAAGCAAAGGAGCAGCTCCCCAAGGTACAGTGTGAAAAAAACTGCAGCACAGGGTGAATATGAGCCTGTGACAGAGTTTTGACCACAGGGTGGACAAGGGCCAAGACTAATCAAGCTCCCCAATCTGACATTCACTCCCTCACAAGTCCTCCCACCGCTCCCCACAGACTGGAGCTGAACAAAACACCCTGCCACCACATAAAAGCCAGGTGACTACTCACCACACTGAAATTTCTGTAAAGCCATAGAATGCAATGTTACCTTAAGACTGCAACATACGTCTGCAAGTAACATCATATAGGCCACAACTCTTCTTAAACCCTTGTGATCTGAGATTTACAGCAAACTTCTTTTAATTTATATAAAACTCAGATTTGTGTTTTTTAACTGCATATTACAGAGTGCCCCAAGAAACCTGTTGGCTCTCCTGAATGCTACTGAGCTTCAACACAACGTGTTGTGTTTCATGAGGTTGTAGCAGGACCAAAATGCAAACAGTGGCTCAGAGGCAGCATATTATGTGAAATGATTTATTGATAAATAAACAGCAAAATTACATGAAGAACTCAGGAGAATCAGGACCCAGAGCATAGGGCATGAAGCAGAGTTAAGGACATGGAGCAATAAATGGAAGAAACCAGCAAAATGAGAGGAGAAAACCAGGTAGCTTCTATGCAGGAGAAAAGGGATGGAGAGCAGGTGAGAGTAATTAGGTGGAAATGAGCAACAGCTGAGAACAATGAAGGCAGAGTGA
This sequence comes from Crenichthys baileyi, assembly GCA_036173005.1. Lineage (NCBI taxonomy): Eukaryota > Metazoa > Chordata > Actinopteri > Cyprinodontiformes > Goodeidae > Crenichthys > Crenichthys baileyi. Next base: position 197,617 of record JAHHUM010000713.1, on the reverse strand, counting down.
ACTGTGGGAGATAAGAGAATAATTAACAGGGGCAGACAGGGAGCAACATAGGGAAGAAATCTAACAGAATATAAATGTACATAAATACAAGATTGCTCTAAGAAAAAAGTACACAAAGGAGTGAACTAAAATGGCTGCAATAAGAGGATATAAACAGAAAAGAAACTGAGAAAACAAAGAAACTAAGACTCAAACACCTAACACTGCAGGATCATGACACAAAGCCCACAGTTCAGGGAACATGAGCTGGGTATTTGATTGTTGGAACATCTCCCCTCGCTCAAAGTTTTTCTTCTGCTTTTCACTTGCTTCTCCTTCTCCCCTTTCATTCAGTTGAGCTTCCTAAACATCATAAATCACAACTCAAAACTGTCCTCCAAGCAGAGTGGCTCATCTTGCAATATACTCTATTTTACACAACCAGATTTCAGAGGAAGCGTTCAACACTTCAGTGAAGAAAGTCAGTATTTTAATAACAAACATAAATCTGCTAAAGAAACAGAGCAAAAATGACTTGCATAGTATCAAGCAATTTTGCCTTTTACTTTACCTTCAGTCTATGACGTTGTAAGAGCAAGGTTTGAAAATCTTCTCCATCTTGATGGGATTTGGAGGATAAACTCAGAACAGCCCCTAAGCAGCTTTCTGAAACACCGTATACTAGAGCTTGCTTACACTGTAGGTATGGCAACGCCATCAAATCAGCAGAAAAATATTGAGTGGAAGAGACTAATCAAATGATCCCAAAAACTTGTCAAGGTTACATGGACAGATGCAATGCTAAATTCAATTTCACACTGTCGCAGCTTGAAGGAAGATTGAAAAGCCCCAAATAGAGTTCACATCATATGCAGCTGCTGCAGTTACCTCAGTTCATCTCTGCAAATATCCTTAGAAGTAATCCTTAGATGTCATTATTGTGAATGACACAGTAAAAGTGAATAGAAGTACAAGTTAAATAATAACAAGCAATCTGTTCTAAGTAGTTCTGTGTGATTGCAGCTCCAGTATGGATTCAATCCAGTTGAGCCTTCCTAGGAGCTGATGCTTTAACAAGTTTATAAGGTAACGGTTTGTTCCCCAGCACTGAGTCTGTCTAGATGTTTGAGCTGCTGCATAAAACCAATGTTACATGTGCTTAAACAGCATTTTAGATTGTTTCTAAGGGCTGTTTGATACATTTATCTTGACACCTAGAACAGATTTTGTTTTCTGGTCCAACAAGTGTAAGACATTGTGGGACCTAATATGGAAATGAGTGTTTTAACCTTCACACAATATATCTATGTGAAGGAACTTGTTTACAGCAATAATGGAAGTAATCCTTGAGGTCCCGTGTTGTATTGACAGTCAGTTGACAGCCTCCCATTGTTTATAGTCATTCGTGTGGAGAATTTTGGGTACTTGATTAAAAGAACAGAATGTAACAAAACGCACGGTAACAAAACACGCAGTATTAACAATTTGTAAACACTGTAGGAAAATATAGCTGCCCAGCAGGGCTAGCTGACAAAGGTCAGGTTGGCATCTCTCGAACCAAGATGGTGTAGTGGAGGGCAGCCTCGGTCCTTTGCTCACCTGTCTGAGAACCTGTGCTGAACAACTGGCCCATATCCTCACTCAAATCTTTAACTAGTCTCTGGAGTTGTGTGAGGTTCCCTTCTGCTCCACTATCATCCGGGTAGCCAAGAAATGCACCATCACGGGGTTAAATGATTACAGGCTTGTTGCCCCTACATCTGTGGTCCTGAAATCTTTTAAGCGACTGCTGTTAATGCATCTGACGGAGATTACAGCCCCCCCCGCTGGACCCTCTGCAGTTTGCTTACCAGGCAAACAGATTGACAGAAGACAATCTGGGACTACACTACATTCTGCACTACATCAACCATCCAGCGCGGCCTTCAACACCTTATACCCAGACATTCTCGACCAGAAGCTCACCCAGCTCACAGTGCTGGCCTCCAGTTGGTGGATCACCAGCCTTCTGACTGACTGGCAGCAGCAGCAACTGGGGAGCATCTTTTCCCCTCACAAGAATCATCAGGACTGGCGTTCCTGAGGGGTCTGCCCATTCCTCTTCTCCCTGTACACATACGACTGCACCTCAGCACAGATGACACCACTCTCATTGGTCTGATCCAGGAAAATGATGAGGATAATGACCATAAAATCAGATCAGAATGTTTAAACCATTTTGACTATAAGCCATCCTCATTCAAGACCATTCGAGATCATTCAAGAGGCAAGGACCACAGTAAAACGAATGGAGGCCTTGCTGTATGTTTAAGTTCTGACTTTTTGGATTTAAAAAAAATGCCACTAAAAGACCAGGGGGCTCTGGAGAAAAAAAGAAAAACAATGAAATTAGACGTATCTTATCTCAAAGTGAATGATGCGGAAAAACGAGGTCGGTGACATAGGTTAGAGATTGGTCTTTGAAATTGAGCGCTCGTCAGATGGTAATCTGATGGAAAGCAAACAAGAGCTACACAGTCGTTGAGATTCAGAGGGAAACATACCACAGGTTTGTACGAATTAGATTCTAAATTGTTGATTGAGCTTGAAATGAGTAGTATGCAAAGTTGTATGTGTGTTCGTCTGTGTGTGTGTGTGTGTGCGTGTGTGTGTGTGTGTGTCTGTGTGTGTGTGTGCGTGTGTGTGCGTGTGTGTGTGATCTTTTGGGGAATGCTTACCCATGTCATTAGTATGCATAGGAATGTGACTGATGACTTTCATTAACGGAAGTGTACAAGGATTAGGCCCCCTTCAGTGTTGCCGGTGTTCACCTTTACTTTGCTCTAATGATTTTTTTCCTACATCCTTCCTCAAGGTTGACCCTGTCACTCCAATAGCCGTTCTTCCTTTCTTCTCCTCCCTTAGTTTATTTCTAGCTAGAACCTACGCACACAAACCTTCAGTTTGGATCTAAATAAGCTACGCTGTGTGTATGTTTTTGTTAGGTAAACAAAGCCAGGCTCCTTTTATTATCAATGAAGCATAACCAAATCAATTTATAAACAGGCTTATCTGCTTACAGGAATGCCGGTAGCCCCAGAGCGATTAACTCCAACAGCCGTTTAACTCTGCATACATAACTTCCATTTCTGAGTCGTTTAGGTGACAGGGAAAGGTGGGATTAGGCTGAGGTGGTGAGAAATGAACTTCATTTGTCCTCGTGTATTCATTCCGCACGTGCGAGTAGGTGTGTGAATTTGTTTGGGAAAAATCTCAGCTGCGGCACGCAGGTAAACGCTCGGAGATGCACGCCGAGGCAGAGCATGGAGAGGAAGAGCGAGCTAGAGAGGAGGAGGAGGGGCTCCAGGAAGGGTGGAGGAGTGAATTTCGACATGTCATTTCTGAAATTGAGTTTTGATAACTGACAATTTGTTCAGCTAGTGAAATGTCAAGAGTCCAAAAAGATTGATGAAGTGCATAATAGATGTCTCAGATTGACTCGCCGCTGTGGGCTTGAGTCCCACACACGCACCAGACCACCAAAATGATACAGAAATGAGATCCCTCGCACATACACACAAACACATACACACACTTGACAGCTGGAGAGCACCTCTGATAGAAAAAAACTGGTCCACGTCAATTTAGTTGAGGTAGATGTGATTTCTGCCTGAACACGGAAGTGTCATTCAAATGATGGTGGCCACTGACTGAGAGCTTGTAGATTTATTAGGGCTCTGAGTTGTTGCAATGGTTCACGTAGTTGTGTGTGGGGGATCATATTAGGGTAAGCTATATTTTTCTGATTACCAATGATGTGCTCTGCATGATCGTCATGGACTTGAGCAATAACCTGACGCAGGTTTTACAGCTGAAGTCAAGTGCTGTAGCTATGATTGTTTCTGCATCCGTAGCAAATTTAAGGTCAAACAGGTTGTTAAGTTGGAGCTTTGGGACTCTCTTCCTATGCTTCATTTTGCAAGTTTTTTTTTCTGAAATAAGCTATCAATCAAGTTCTCAAACTGACAATACATACATTTGCTGAATCGACACAGACTGAGTGTGAGTTAAATATGCGGTTGCCAGTCTACACTTTCAGACGCTTTGACCCCTTGCTAAATTGTCCTCCCATTCTGTTTCCATCTACTTAGTATTTTTGATTAATAATGCACATAAATAAGCCATCAGATGTTCCAATCTCATCTACAGCTCAGTTGGCTGTATATTATTTTCTGAAGTTTTTATGTGATATCCTTTTTTCATTGATATTCACTGTAATGAAATATAGCAGATGAGATCTGAGATCAAGTCAAAATAACTCTAAGCTGCCTCTTGCTGATGTATTTTATCTATTGGAACCATTTAACCACATTTCCTCACTTTAGACTTGAAGTACTTATTCCCCCACTGAGGGACAGTACTGGATAATTCTATTGTATTCTATTCTTTTTTATTCTGCTTTCAATCGTCAGTCGTCTAAGCGGGTATGAATTAATGCACGGTCAGTACAAATGTCCCGCAGTAGAGGAAAGTTAAAAAAACTAGTAAGGAATGACCAAAATCTGAAAAAGTACAAAATTGTGAAGGATCGAAATAATGTGCTATTTTTTTTTAACTGCCCTGGTCTGATTTAGGCATCTCTGACATTAAGTATCTGAAACAGACTTATGGCTTAATGTAGCTCTTTGTTGAGGTGATTGAACTGAGGTTGAGGTGCAGGAACTGCAGCATTAGTTACAGGGTAATAAACCTTGTACAATGCATTTAAAAACATATCTGACATTTAAGAAACATTACATAATATATTAAAATTTGTGTTTAAAGTTTTAATATACCTTTAGCAGAATTGTTTGTACCATTCACCACAAAGATTTTCTGTAAACTGCTAGTTTTTTCAAGGATAGCATTTATTTGTATGTGAATTTTAACAGCTAAGCGTCTTGTAGTGTGCAAGTCGCAAGCTGCAACGTATCTTGATCTACAACTAATTTATGGTCACTACTAAAGAGTATTTTCTCATTTTAGTAATATAATATATTAGTAGAATTTCAGAAAAAAACTGTAGAGGAAGATAATCAGTTTAAACTGAACAATAATCTCGCGTGAAGACTGAAGATCTCTGAGTTCATAGTTTTGAGCCACCTCTCATCTGATTTGTCCCCCCCTCCCCCGCAGCATAATTATACTTTTTTTTGTAAACAAAGAGGTAATTTAACAGTCAGTTCTAAAGATTGCAATGATCCAATGAATCTTTAGACTCTGTGACATAAATCTGTTATGCTGTGGCTACGAGTCTGCAGTGAACTCAACAGCCAGCCCCCGTCATGCCTCACTTCAGGGAAGAGTTCCAACTTCGTCTGTTATCAGGGATGTCCTTTGTAAGGTTGTGCGGATGCAGCACTCCAATAAGCCTTAAGGATATTGGGAGCCATCCAGGAAATCTATTTGACATAACAAAGGCGTTTTGAAGAGCAAAGGCAAACAACCTTGACAGCACTGAAGATGTAACTTTTTCTAGTTTATTTTTGCTTTGGACAGTGACTCATGTGGGCACATTGCTGGAGTTGTAACTAAAATAATGCAGAAGAGATTGTTCCAGTTCCATTTTTCTTATTCACAAAGAAACATTTTCTGATTTATAAACTATGATAAATTAAATATATACAGGGGTTGGACAATGAAACTGAAACACCTGGTTTTAGACCACAATAATTTATTAGTATGGTGTAGGGCCTCCTTTTGCGACCAGTACAGTGTCAATTCGTCTTGGGAATGACATATACAAGTCCTGCACAGTGGTCAGAGGGAATTTAAGTCATTCTTCTTGCAGGATTGGTGCCCGGGGGGACCCTAGTGTGAATACTGGTGGAAAAACTTTTCCTGACTCTCCTCCTAAAACAACCCAAAAGGGCTCAATTTAAATTATTTAGATCTGGTGACTGTGCAGGCCTTTGGGAGAATTTTCAACTTCACCTTCATGTTCATAAAACCAACTTTTCACCAGTCTTGCTGTGTTTATTGGTGCATGTTTTTTTGATACACGGCACCCCCTCCAGGAAAAAATGTTTGAACCATTGGATGCACATGGTCCTCAAAAAATTTTCCCCGGGTAGTCCGGGCTCGGACGCGGGAAAAGTAAAGGTGGACTCATCAGAGAAAAAATCAGGTTACTGGCCCAGCCCAATTTGCCCCTTTGGGCACCATTGAAAACCGAAGTTTGGCATTGGCATGAAGGGCCCAAAATTTTGGCCATAGAGAACCCGGGTCAATTGACCTGTGGAGCTCCCGACGGACAGTTCTGGTGGAAACAGGGAGACTTGGGTGCACATTTAATTCTGCCATGATTTGGGAAACCAAAAGTGGTTTTTATGTTTTTGGATACAATCCCGGCTTAGCACCCAAAAACCCCTTTTCAGAAAGCTTCCCTTGCGTCCATTTAATCCTTTTATGTGTTTCTTCCTTCTTGGGGGGGGGTATGCTGAAATTACCCTGGAAATCCCATGGCTCTTGATACATCACAAAGACTTGGGTCTTGGTCACAGATGTGCCAGCAAGGACGGCACCAAAAATTTGTCCTCTTTTGAAATCTGGAATGTCACCCATAATGTGTGTGCATTTCAATATTTTTGAGCAAAACGTGCCTCTTACCCTGCTAATTTGAACCTATACACTCTGCTCTTACTGGTGCAATGTGCAATCAATGAAGACTGGCTACCAGGCTGGTCCAATTTAGCCATGAAACCTCCCACACTACAATGACAGGTGTTTCAGTTTCATTGTCCAACCCCTGTACATACTTATGTCTAACATTGTTTTATTTGTTTAAATAACAAATATCTGAAGGAGTAATTATTACATATATTAGTTAATTTTACTATGAGTAATGTAACTCTGAAATGTAGTTGCAAAATAATCATAAATAAATCATGTAACTGCAGAAAGATAAGGTTCTGTCCATGGACATTCTTGCACATTTCAGCAGACAGATACAGTGCATATTGTTTGTTCATTGCCTCCCATTTAAAAACACTGCAGAAATGTATATGCACAGAAAAAGCAAAATAAACATGCTTTAGATTTAACATGCATGTATGCACAACCACACATTACCATCACAGAATACCTATTATGTGTAAGTAATGCTACGAAGGGTTAATGCCAAGTCAGCTAGTTTGAGATTAATTAAGGTAAATCTCATTCATTGCTAATGATTAGCATGGTTGCTGCAATAATAGACTTTACAATCAAATATTGATTTGTACAACATTTATCATACACTTAAAATACACACATATTTCCCAGGCTCTGTAGGAAGGATTAGTTAATTTTCTTCTAATTGCGACTTGCTCTAACTCCTGCTGCAACAAAAAAAAAAAAAAAATCAGACTTGTTTCCCAGCCATCACAGGAGTTGTACTGAGATCTAACTCTGTAAACAGTTCCCTGCACTACATTCCAAAAAGTGTAAATTTTGCACATTGAATGTCCACGTGTTGGCGAGGTCCTGTATCTTACGAGCAGAAATGTTATAATATTGGTTCACTGTTCCAGGAACTCTCTAAAATATAAGAGAAATAGCGCTTTTCAAAAGCTCAGGGTGGAGAGTTTTGCAGCTAAAAACGACATTATCACTCATGAAACATTGGGGTATACTCATCGGTTTTGCCTGCCACTTGTACAGAGACAGAATAAAACCTCTTGTTACATCAAATTCTACTCTGCTGTCTGAGTTTTTTTACAGTGTTTTGCTTTACAAGTACAGTCTGGTCCTGTTTTGACTGTTTTTCTGCTTCCAGTTTTTTCTGCTAGCTTTCTGAAACTTTAAGATTTCTTTTAAGCATAGATTAATTTGTCCAACATTTGACAGCAAAGAAGTTGGTCTTCATCATGCGTTCGTTTTATCTGAGAATGAAAGTAACTATTTCACTTTTTTGCTCTTTCCACCTAAAAAGTGACTTAATGTGCAGGAAGTATCCTCTCAATGTTGTGCATATGTTCATAGAAGTGTGCTATGGAAGTAGAAAAGTGGTAAAACAAAAAAAAAAAAAACATTGTAGGCTGCCACGAAACCAAACCAAATTTAGATGATTTTAGATCTAATACCCCAAACAACACAAGACAGCATTGCACATTTTATATAATACTTTTGTATTAGTTAAATCATCTATGGTAAAAACCTTAAGGTTCTGAGCCAGACCCATCCTAACTCATTTAGCACTTTAATTTAGCCTAGTGTAGATTAATTAGTTTTAGATTTCTTGTATATTTTTTGGAATAAGTCAAAGCAAGATGGGAGATGTCAGTAGAGAAATCTATGAGCTATAGATGAGATTGACATTTGTTGGTGTTTTTCCCTCTCCACTTTATGGCTGTTATTTAATATTTAAACAAAACCATTTTATGCACACCAGGTCAGGGCTAATAAAGCGAAACTCCGTATCGCCCGTGACAGCCTAAATCCATATTAATTCCAGGATTCTCTGTCAAATGTATTCACGCTTTAGATAGAAAAATCTTTATATTCACATTTGTAAGGATTATGATTATTGATTAATGAATATTTATCAAAAATTATAATTTAAAAATCATAATTCAGAAAAATAAATTTTCTTAATGAAAAATCATTGCTTAATAGAAATCAGAGGTGTCCTCTGGTGTTCTGATTATGGGTTCAAAGCACTTAATAATTACAGTTAGTTAATTATCATTAATAATTGGTCATTATTAACCAAAACCACACTAAATGTCACTGTTTCATCAGCCTTGTTCACCAATCGGTGGGGGAACTTTGACCTTAATTTGACTGATAAATCACTTTTACACAAAATAAACACAAACGCTTCTCTTTATATATCTGAAAATGTTTTGAAACCATATAGCCTTGATATAATTACTATCCCGGTCCAAAAACCAGAGTGTCATGCATCCGGGATCAACTCAAAAATGGTAAGCTTCTTATCCGTCCAAAACGGGGAGATTATGGGGAACCGTTGCAGTCTACTGAAAAACAAGGAGGAAAACTCATCTCCTTGGAAACAACTCTGTGGGTTTTCACCTGCGCCGGAGTGTCGGCAGGGTCTTCGATCGGTTATGAATCTCCTGACCTTCTTGTATCAGACAGAATTTCAGCTTTCAAGCTCTTCTGGATATGGCCGTGTGGAGGAAAAGTTCCCCCAGTTGAGCTTTTGTCGCTCCAGTTGAGCTGTGCATGTCGAACTGCTAAACTGCTAAATCGTAGACTGTTAAATGATGTGCGTATTTGTACTTACCAACTGTTTCTTTGTGTAAAGAGAATATAAATTTCTGACTTTTTCACATTTCACTTAAGCTGTGGAAAATGTGGGGACATTGTCAAAAAGCAGGACTACAGATGTCTGTTATTAAATAAAAAAAGACGGTAAACTTATTTTAGGAATATCACTTTTCCCACCCTTTCAGTTTGTGCACCCAGTAAAGGACCACTGATCAACCACACCAGCTGTAACGTTTGGAGGACCAGATGTAGTCAGGAACCACTGAGGGGAATCAAACCTATAGGATGCACAGAAAAACCAGGAGGCGAACCTAAGGGAAAAAACAGGCAAAATAGATCTTTTCATAAATCACACAAGGGCCGTTGAGATGGCTTGATTCTACTGGATTGGTTGAGTATCAGGCGAAGACTGGTTCTTAAATCTTCAGAGATTTGATGAACTGATCATCTACAGGTGTGTCCTCAGGGGTTGTGGTTAGTTTTATTTATATCTCAGAACATACATTGTTTAAAACCCAAAGTATTTCTTTGAATTAATGGTTTCACACCATCTTTCCCACAGATAGCTGTAGACAGTCATCGATTTAAAATCTGACAGTTAAAATTACCAGATAATGGGAACTTTAGACTACCTTTAACTGACATGACTGAATTATATAGCTGAAATTTTTCAAGCTACCCAAAATACTTTGCACTCTTATTTCACAACAATCCATCTAAAAGTTACAAAGTACCACCTCTCTACCTTTATGTGTTAGGTTTTTACCATGGTAATTTGTTTTTACACTAATAAATGCAGTGGAAACACGGGGTGAGTGGGTGGCCACAGAAATCTACCCTGGTTCCTGTAGCAGAAACGCATCTCCTGTAGAATGATAAGCAGCAGAATTCAACCTGCATCCGTATGGAGAAAATATAGTCTAATTAGAATCTTCTAATTAGAGGTTTTTGAGATATTGAATTTATAATACTGAGTTTTTATCCTGTGCAATTATTTATGTAATTCACCAGCAAACATTTCCCCTCCAAAACGTTGCCTGTAAAAATTCAACTGCAAACATTTGCCTACAAAAATTTGCCTGCAAAGATTCACCTGAAAATGTATTGACCTTCTGGTGACTCAATCCAAAACAATCAGCACTAGATCGAGTGTGTCAGGTTCTTCCCGTGTCATAGTTTTGTTTGGCTCACCATTGCATTGGGCAGAAGTGAGTCTCAGTTAGCTGGTTAGTGGCTTAATGATGAGAGAAGAGGTTTTTCTGTTAAGCAGAGATTATTACAAAATGCTAATTGGCTCATCTTCATTTAGCCTCTAACCAGAAACTGTCAGGCGAATTTTTGCAGGCAAATGTTTACAGGCAAATTCCTGCAGTTGAATTTTTTTCAGGTGAATTTCTGGTCATCTGGTCTAGGAAGGTTTTGTTTAGACATGTGTTAAGTGCACTACCATAATCTAGACATGATGCAACAAAAGCATCACTAATTATTTCTAGCTCAGAACGAGAGACATTGATGCTAAATAGTTTGGAAATTGCCTTATAACCCTTCATAGGTTATTGGGTGGCAACAGTTGCTTTTCTGAACTAATTGCTGTTGTCTTTCACTCTTGGCATTGTTGTAACATAAATGTGTGCTTTTACAGAGGTGCTCAGGCATACATGTGATTAGCAGGGACTGGCTGCTTCCTTGCTTTGTAAATCCTATGGAAGCAGCAAAGGTGTGCAGTCATTTTCCCCATTAGTGTAAACCAACAACTATTTCAGCAGACAAAATGAAGAAAACATAAAACATAAAAAAAAGAAAATCACTTTTTGCTGTTGTTGAAAATGAGACAGCTGAGAATCATTAATGTTAAAGACCTCACTGTAGTCCCTTTGATTTCTTCTAGTTTATGCAGAAAGCATAAGCCCGCTATAGTGTTAGTTATAGTTTAGAGCACAAGAGCTCGCCTTATCTGCTGTTGATGCCTCTGATGGCTCTTGATTGAAATGCCAGCTCAGAAGTTCTGTGCTCAGCCACACGTGTAAACGCGACATTAGAATGTAACTTATTCCCTCAAAGTGCTTGGTTTCTCTCCGCAGTCAGCTGCAGATTAGTTACTTCAAATTCAGAAAGAGTGCCTTTGTGAAGAAAGCTGTTTTTCCGGGAGATGCGTGTGGAAAAATTGGCAAGCGAGCATTACTATGTATAATTAATTTTGTTGTTATCCACATATTTGAGCAGCAACGGGAGACACACGGACTGAATTCGGAGCTCATAGTAACCCAGGGACAGCATGTGGATCATTTTTAACATTTACATTCCAATTCAATTTACTCAGCTGGAATTATCTGGGTCCCCTTCATGGTTGAGAATAATTCAGCTTCCTTGTTCTTCATTTCTAGGTTTGATAACATAACTCAAAGGTATTCTTGTTTTACTGAACAGAGGAAATTTTTGAGTCTTCTTCGCAGTTGTTTTTGTTTCTTTTAGATTTCAAATTTGTCCGGGTTCCCTGTGCATGAATACATTAACAGTCTTCTGAATATCACAGGTTTCACATCTCCGCAGGGTGCCAGAACTTCACAAGGCAATCTGGCTTTGTAGAAAGTTAACCGTTAGTGCTCACATTTCTTTTTAGAGCTCTTTAGGTGCACTCCTGTGTATATATATAATATATATTATATATATATATATATATATATATATATATATATAGTACTGTGCATACGTGTTAAACCACTATTTAGTTTCCAAGTGCCAAGACTTTGTTGTAACTATTTAAAGTTGTATTGATCAGTAGCTCTTTAAGGTTTGTGAGGTTTTTCTTTCGGCTTTGGCACCATCTTCCTTCCTCGTGTGCATTCCTGAAGAAATAGAGATCAAGACTACTTTCAAAGATTACAAGGAAATCTGGCTCCATGGTTGTGAAATTTAAAGAAATTAGGGATGGCTTTCAAGTCTTGACACAAATTCTCAACTGGACTTAGGTATAGACTTTGACTGGGCCTTTCTACCACCTAAAATGCTTCGAACGAGTTGTTTGACTGCTGGAAGATGAACCTCCACTCCAATCTTAAATCTTTGCAGCCTCCAACAGGTTCCTGAATGCCACAAACTGTCCTGTATTCTACTCATCTATCAACTCTGACCAGCTTTGTGGTCCCTTCAAAGGAACATTGTCTCTACAGTATATTGCCACCATGTTTCATTGCAGGGATGGTGTGTTCATGATTGGTTCGTTTCAACTACCTTGTTAGTTTTCTGAATCACATAGCATTTTGCATGTTGGCAATAAGACCAACACATGTTTGCTGTGTCCCCTATACAAGGCTTGTTAAAAACTTTAAACTGGACTTCTTATGGATTTCTTTCAACAATGGCTCTTCTTTCTTCTTGTCACTGTGAAAAAGACTAGATTCCTGAAATACAGGACTAGTGCTTGTCCTCTCCACTGATTCTAGCAAGTGAGCTGTAGATCTCTGCAGCTCCTACAGAATTACCATGGGCCTCATGGCTGTATCTCTGTTTAACGCTCTCCTTTCCCGGCCTGTCAATTTAGGTTAACATCCATGTCTTGGCAGGGTTTTTTTCTTTCGATTTACAATGCTCCATGACATGTTCAAAGCTTGGCACATTGTTTTCTAACAACTTTATCCCTGACCTGTTTGATGTGTTCTTTGGTCTTTATGTTGCAGTTTGTTCTCAAATTTTCTCCAACAAACCTTTAAGTCCTTCAAAGAATAGTTGGATTTTTACGGAGATTAAATTACACACAGATGGGCTCTATGGACTTTATAAAGCTATTGCGCTGGATTTTATTTAAGGGTATTGGAGTAAAGAGGGATGAACAACAGTACATGCAACACTTCACATTTTGTAATTTTCTTTCTATTCCTAATTATGATATATTTTGTTTAACTTATTTGCAGAAACATCACAAAAAATTATTTTAACTGCTGTGATGAAATGCTAAAAAGTTCCAAGGGTGGTTATACTTTACCAATTCACTGTTAGTAAGAATACATTAGACACATTCATAAAACTGGAAATCACAGGACAAATTACGAGCAGAAACTAGGACATCTGCTCATTTGTGTCTTCTCTGAGAAGAACAGTGTGACAGCTGCTTGTTGCACCATGTTACCACAAAGGACTTCTTGGTAAATGCACACAGCCCCTGTTTCCAGGTGTCTGGAGGCCTCAGTAGCAGTCGTCATTTATTTCAAAGGTGGTGCGAAGCACGCCGGGGTCGCTGGCCCCTTCTATGCCACCCCCTCATTAAGATAATTAAACTTTCTCAGCCTGCTGCACACAAATGGGGAATTTCACCAGCCCCTCCAAGTTGTAGAGATAGTCTGCAAATTGCCTCTGATTCACAACCTGATTGTGCTATGATTATGTTGTCACTGGATGCTGTGATTATGATGGCCTGTAATTGCTGGTGTGCATTAGCTGCTGCACAACAACCCCCCTTCCTCAGTCCTTCTGTTTACCTGTCTCTGTATCTATTGACTTGGTCTCAGTCTATAAATCTTAGCTTTTTCGACTGTCTGTGCTGAGACTTTCGGGTTTTTTTTTTATTCTAAACTGATTCAAACAAACACACAGCGATTCAAGTTGTGAAACAGTTTGATGTTTTTTCACACAGGGCCGCACACTCTCCTCAGAAGCTGTTTCAAATTTGCACTTCTGAATGCACCGTAAGTCCTCAGTTGATTTCTGAGCTTTTGCCATAGGACAAGATTAATGTTCTTTTCTTCATTTTCTATTTCTGTTTGAATTGCGCTTCATGATTAAACCTCTCATTGTTTTTTCAGTCATATTTGCTTTTTAAAACTGATTTTCTGAATCTCATCTGAGTGACCAGCTTTTTTTAGATGAGGTGTCAATGGGGTTATTGTTTTACAAGATGTACAAACACACGTGTTCCACCAACGTGAATGCAAACCAAGTGCCTCCTCATGGCACAGAATATTCATTTTCATGAAAGTTATTAAGTCACCTGCAGCAAGCCAACAAAATGCGCCACATCTTGGCGCAATGGAAGCTATTTGTTTGGGGAGCTGTTTGCTCGGGCTTGTTGGACTGACAGTGTCCCCCCCCCTGTCGAAGCAACGCTTGAGCTGTCAGCTACCGAAAAAATGGAGACTAATTTGCATCCCATTAATTCCACCTTCCCCACCAGACGTTCTTCCTCTTTCTGTCTCCTATCTGAGCTCTTACTCTGTTTTATACCACATTACTGTCTTGAGTCAAGTTCATTAAAAGACTCCACTGTTCTTCAACTCTGAATTGTTCTGACTGTTCTCACTGGATGACTGATGGACATGTGTTTTTTTTTACTCTGTTCAGGTTTAGAAGTGCTTAATTAAAGCCATGACTTGGACTCTTGATGAGCATATGGATTAAAAGTGCTCAGTGATTGCCCGGCCATTCCACCCACTCTAATTGAAAGCCTAATGTGCACCCACCACATATTAATTAAAAGCAGAGGTTATAGGCCCCTGGGGCACACCGTTTAGGTCGCTCATTAAAAATTAATAACCTTGGTTAATTATTATTATGGTGTTGTGAATCATGTCAGTAAATACATAAGACAATGAAGCTGTCTTGCTTTAGACCCCCCTGCCAACATTTTAGTGCGAGGGGTAGCAGACACGTCATTTTTCAAATAATCACAGAATATTTATCAATAATGACAATGGTCTTAAGCTTTTAGCTCCAGATCAATGACAAAATTCCAGCATAAATTGGGAAGTCAATCTAGAAGTCTCCTTTATGTGGAGAGTAGAATAACGTGGAGTAAGTAATGATGCTCGCTAAATGCAACACAGCTCCATTGTCACCCAAACAGCTTGCCATCATGGCTGTGTGGGCTCAGATGGGAGGCTGCTAACTGGATTAGCCGGACTGCTAACTGGATTAGCTAAGATAGTTTCCAACGCACTGTCGAATGAAAAGTAGTATAACACATTCACCCTCCAAATATAAAGTATCCCAAAAAGAAAAGATGATCAAGCAGATAATAAAAGGATTAGGGTGTAAATGTTTCACTGGGAGAAGGATTGTACTGATATTAAAGGAGTTAAAACAAGCTAACAATTGATGTGCACAAGCAGAGTTTACAGGATGTGATACAAGACACCCAGTGGTTGAAATTTGGAAAAAACAAAGGCTGGTACCCATATTCAACATCATGTGCTATTAAAAGCTTCTGGACAATGCCTCTGATTGGCAATAGTTTTCATATAACTTGTGACTTTCAAAGAGTAATGAATTCTCCATTAAGGTTAATGTAAAATATGACTTTCTTTCTTACTACCAAACTGCTTGTGCAGCTAGCAAGACTCTCCTCTGAGTTGCAGCTTAACCTGCATTATGTATCATTTAAACTGATTTGCACTGATTCCTAAAACTATGTGACAAAGAGCATGTACTACATGATCTATTATATCTTACCCAATCAGAAGGAATGTTGAACCGGCAGTGACTTAACTAAAGCCACATTTGTGCTAAAACCATTTCTACAAAATGATGCTTCCACCATTATGTTTTGCTGTGAGTACGGTACATTCAGGGTGATGTGCAGTGTTATTTTTCCACTACTTGCCACATTTCTATAAAGACAAGATTTATACAGTGCACGACTTATTTTTTTCCTGTGGACACCTGAGCCATGGATCTCTGCAGCTCCTTGAGAGTTACCATCGGGCTCTTAACTGTTTCTCTGTTTAATGCTTTCTTTGCTCAGCATGTCAGTTTAGTTGGGCAGCCATGTCTTGGCAGATTTGCAGTAGAGGGTGACACGGGAGTGGATTTTCTCTCCTGTCCCATCCCGCTCCCACAGAAAAATGTCTTGTCCCATCCCAATCCCAGGCCAGCATAAAAAAAAAAATCCTGTCCCATCTCACTTCCTGGTAAATTGACTCCCACTCCCATCCCGCTCCCATTTAGAACGACTCCCACTCCTGTGCCACTCCCATTTTTGTTTTCTTCAGTTAGTCTTTTGGCAATTTCTTTGTTTGAAGGACCAGTTAGGTCCCTGTTTTTAGCTGTAGTAAAGGCCAGTTAAAGTATAAAGAATAACAATAAGAAAAAATAAAATTAAAAAAAACAGACCATGCCTATCTTAGCTGAATAAACAAAATGTACATAGTTGTATTTTACTCATTTATTAAGTGATTGTTTCCTTTGAACAATGACATGACTTTTATATTTCAAATTGCTGAAACAAAAGAAAAATGCACCTAGCAAGAGAACTGTACTTGGTGAACAAAAGTGCAAAAAGGCATTACCTTCACAATTTAGAAACTGTACCTCAATGGTTCACAGCCCTGATCCTCAGGGACCCCTTTTACTTTTACAAAGACAATTGATCCTAGTTTATTTTCCCTCCTACTGGTTAGCTCCCTCTCCCGTCTGCTCCCGCTCAATTTTTATCCTGTACCGTCCCAATCACGTGATCTTTACTAATGCTGTCTCCCGTCCCGTGGGATTCCCATGGGAATCCCGTGACCCCTGGGATTCCCGAAAAAATGTCAGCCTCTAATTTGCAGTTGTGCCCAACTTATTTCTGTTTTGGATATTTGTTTGAACAATGTTCCATGAAATGTTTAAAACTGATATTGTTATATTCTAACTGCGTTAAACCTCTCCATAACTTAGTCCTTGACCTGTCTGCTGTATTCCTTGGTCTTCATAAAAGTTTGTGTTTGTAACAAAATGAGGGGAAACATTCAAGGATGAATAAAACATTTGCAAGCTACAGTTTGCAATTCGTATTAGGGTTGCACAACATGTCAAATCTCAATCATTTTCACAAATATAATAGGTATGTATCAAGAATCCTTCATGAGGACTATTAAATCGAGGCCCGTGACGTCGCCCCGTACGGCGGAGCCGGGGTCCCACCCTGGAGCCAGGCCTGGGGTCGGGACTCGCCGGAGAGCGCCTGGTGGCCGGGTTGCTCCTCACGGGACCCGGCCGGGCCAAGCCCGACGGGAGACGCGAGGCCATCCCCCAGTGGGCCCACCACCTGCAGGGGGAACCATGAGGGACCGGTGCAAAGAGGATTGGGTGGCGGACGAAGGTGGAGACCTCAGCGGCCCGATCCCTGGATGCTTAGGCTGGCTCTAGGGACGTGGAATGTTACCTCGCTGGGGGGGAAGGAGACTGAGCTTGTGCGGGAGGTCGAGAGATATCGACTAGAAATAGTCGGGCTCGCCCCCACACACAGCGTGGGCTCTGGAACCCATCTCCTTGAGAGGGGCTGGACTCTCTTCTACTCTGGAGTGGCCCACGGGGAGAGGCGGCGGGCTGGGGTGGGTTTGCTTGTTGCCCCCCAGCTCAGCCGTCTCGTGTTGGGGTTTACCCCGGTGGATGAGAGGGTCGCATCCCTGCTGGAGGAGGAGAAAGCCGGACAGACTTGGCAGGCCCAAGCGAGTAGTGAGGGTCTGCTGGGAACGCCTGGCGGAGGCCTCGGCCAGGGATGTATTCAACTCCCACCTCCGGGAGAGCTTTGACCAGATTCTGGGGGATGTTGGAGACATAGAGTCCAAGTGGACCATGTTCTCCGCATCTATTGTTGATGCTGCTGCCCATAGCTGGGGCCGTAAGGTCTGCGGTGCCTGTCGCAGCGGCAATCCCAGAACCCGGTGGTGGACACCGGCAGTAAGGGATGCTGTCAAGCTGAAGAAGGAGTCCTATCGGCTGTGGTTGGCATGTGGGACTCCTGGCATGTGGGACTCCTGAGGCGGCTGACGGGTACCGTGAGGCCAAGCGTGCTGCGGCCCGGGCTGTGGCAGAGGCAAAAACTTGGGCCTGGGAGGAGTTCGGTGAGGCCATGGAGAAGGACTACCGGTCGGCCTCGATGCGATTCTGGCAAACCGTCCAGCGCCTCAGGAGGTGGAAGCAGTGCTTCGCCAACACTGTTTATAGTGGGGGTGGGAGGCTGCTGACCTCGACTGGGGACATTATCGGGCGGTGGAAGGAGTACTTCGAGGATCTCCTCAATCCTGCCATCACGCATTCCCTGGTGGAAACAGAAGCTGGGGACTCGGGGTTGGACTCTTTCATCACCCAGGCTGAAGTCACCGAGGTGGTTAAAAAGCTCTGCGGTGGCAAGGCTTCGGGGGTGGATGAGATCCGCCCTGAGAACCTCAAATCTTTGAATGTTGTGGGGCTGTCATGGTTGACACGCCTCTTCAACATTGCATGGCGGTCGGGTACAGTGCCTCTGGACTGGCAGACCGGGGTGGTGGTCCCCCTTCATAAGAAGGGTGACCGGAGGGTGTGTTCCAACTACAGGGGGATCACACTCCTCAGCCTCCCTGGTAAGGCCTACGCCAGAGTACTGGAGAGGAGAGTCCGGCCGATAGTCGAACCTCGGCTTCAGGAGGAGCAGTGTGGTTTTCGTCCCAGCCGTGGAACACTGGACCAGCTCTATACCCTCTACAGGGTACTCGAGGGCTCATGGTAGTTTGCCAAAACGGTTCACATTTGTTTTGTGGACCTGGAGAAGGCATTCGACTGTGTCCCTCGTGATGCCTTGTGGGGGGTGCTCCAGGAGTATGGAATCGGGGGCCCTTTATTAGGGGCCATCCGGTCCCTGTACGAGCGAAGCAGGAGTTTGGTCCGCATTGCCGGCACTAAGTTGGACCTGTTCCCGGTGCGTGTTGAACTCCGGCAGGGCTGCCCTTTGTCACCAGTCCTGTTCATAACTTTCATGGACAGGATTTCTAGACGCAGCCAAGGGCCGGAGGGGGTCTGGTTCGGGGACCAGTGGATTTCGTCTCGTCTTTTTGCAGATGACGTGGTCCTGCTGGCCCCCTCTAGCCAAGACCTACAGGATGCGCTGGGGCGGTTCGCAGCCGAGAGTGAAGCGGCTGGGATGAAGATCAGCTCCTCCAAGTCAGAGGCCATGGTACTCAACCGGAAAAGGGTGGCTTGTCCTCTTCAGGTTGGAGGGGAGTTCCTTCCTCAAGTGGAGGAGAAAAGGAAGAATAGAGCGGGAGATCGACAGTCGGGTCGGTGCGGTTGCCGCAGTAATGGGGGCGCTGTGTTGGTCCGTTGTAGTGAAGAAAGAGCTGAGCCGAAAAGCGAAGCTCTCGATTTACCGGTCGGTCTACGTTCCTACCCTCACCTATGGCCGGAACCAAAGCTTCATGTCAGCATTTCCTGAATCCCTTTTTGACTGACAGCGAAATGAGCGAATCAGCGATCTTGAAATTGAGCTTCCCCTCCTTGAAAGACCAGCATCTGCCACTGCTCTAATGGTATGTTTAGTTATAAGTCTTACACCGAATTATCTTTATATCAAACCAACTACAAATTTATTTAAAGATCAGACTGACTGGCTGTTATAAGTCAGGTGCCATGCATTCACTCTCTGGCTCCCATTACTGTATTTGGCCAGCTAGATGAATTTATACTGACCCTGATGCACACATCTGATATACATTTTAATGACCAAGATGCTAAAGTTGATGGTGATTGGTGGGAATGAGTGAAAAATACAAGTGAAGAACAAAATGTGGGTTTATCATAATCAATATTGAAAATCATATTATTTAACAGTAATATCACAATTGTAACTCTATTTGCATTGATAAATCATGTCCATAAACACAGCAACATATCTCCAGAAGATAAGAAATCAGTCCACATCTTTGGCATTGCCATGATTCTGCAGTTTTATTCCTAGAACTAGCTCAAATAGATTTTTTTTCTTTCTCCCATATCACTCAGTGCTGATATTTTATTCATGTAGATTCTGGATCTGTGTTAGAGCCACAGTCTTGTTTTAGTGCTGTGTTAGATCTAGGTGAAAAAAACGCTTATATTCACTCAAGTTATTTTCCACCTGAGCTTAATCTGTGGCAGAACGCCAGGATGATTTTCATGCATCTATATATGATTAATGACATGCTGACATCACTGTCAAGTCCAATGCCACTCAGCACTGCTAGTAAAAAATAAAATAACAAAAAGATTATCCTCACCTTGCCGCAGATGATAAAAACAAGGAAATGAGTGGAACTATTTGTTGCGCTCCATTTAATTATTTTAGCCTTATTTTATATAGTCATTAATCTCCCTTTCACTGTGTATAATGATCACCTCACTTACCGGCATCATCAAACCTGTCAGGGTTTTTGCCTGTCTATGATGTTCAAAGTGAGCCAACACAAAGCATCTGTTTATGTGTTTCTTTTCTAAGAGATCAAAGACACAAACAAGTTCAGCAGATGACAAAAGGTGCCAAATGTTTCCTCTGCATCAGATGGGCTTACATTTTAACATTCTGGGCCAAACCTTCCAAACGGCAACACAAGAATTTCCCTAAAGGATTCTCTTCCTCCATTCATAGTCAGGAAACATCCTCAGGTCGAGAGAGGGCCATGTCCCGTGAAGCTAAACGATTTTGAAGAATTCCAATCACAACATCTCAGTTGTACGCAACGGCAACCCCCACAAAAAACAAAACTGAAGCATGGGCGATCAAAGCAATGGGAGAGAGTGGGTGGTGTTATCGAAGGGAATGGAAGAGATGATACAAATTATGACACAATGGCAGAGCTGCTGTCGGACTTCTCATAAGTATTATTCAAGGAGAAATAGCACCTGGCCTGGGGGAAATCACCGCCGTCTTCAGCCGGATTACTCCTAGCACAATCCGGACACAAGTCTTGTTTGATGTCCCCCGCCCATCTGTCTTGTATGTAGTCTTTTATCTCACTCTAAAGTAATATAGTCTTCACTGAAATTCAATAATGGCTCGGCCGAGCCTGTCAGGCTGCGTTTGCCCGTTATCTCACAAAGGCCTGTCCACTCCAGCTACGAGCCACCCGATATTCGCGAATGTTTGTGTGCGAGTGAGCTCCTTCGTACACACACTTCATGCTTGTGTATGTGTTTGTGTGTATGAAAGACAGAGAAAGAGGGAAGAGAGATGCCAAATCAATTGATGTGTGTCTGCACCATGTGGCAGACATAGAGAGGGGACTTGGGGGGAGAGACAGACGGCCTATTTATCCTTCAGTGTGTTTGTGTGTGTTTTGACCGGTTATCCTACTTGAGATCTAAATTAAGAAATAGCGCGGGTGATGGGGCAGATGCTCTGGCCAGCACCTGTGTGTGTGTGTGTGTTTGTGTGTGCTCCCGCGTGCTGTCAGCACAAGTGAAGGGTTTTAACTCATTTCCTAATTGAATGAAAGGAGCAGATATGGCCTGATGTGACCCAAGCCTTGCTGCAGGACAGTAGGAACCCCAGTAATTTACCCACAGAGTGACAACCACTCTGATGGAGTCTGCTGGAGTCAGGACAACAGTATGTCAGATGGATGTGAAGGTGAAAGATTGACTGAGTTGGACAAAACAAGATTTCATGTTTTTTTTCCTGATACATTGATGTTAGGCATGGGCCACTATGAGATCCTAACTCATCAGACAATTTTGTTCATGGTTATCAATATTATGATGGTTTCGACAAAATGTGTTGAAAATATGCAAAAACTTTTATTGCATGCAAAATTTAGAATAGAATACAATACACCAGAATACAATACACCAGATTCCGGGGGATGTTGGAGACATAGAGTCCGAGTGGACCATGTTCTCCGCATCTATTGTCGATGCTGCTGCCCATAGCTGCGGCCATAAGGTCTGCGGTGCCTGTCACGGCAGCAATCCCAGAACCCGGTGGTGGACACCGGCAGTAAGGGATGCTGTCAAGCTGAAGAAGGAGTCCTATCGGCTGTGGTTGGCTAGTGGGACTCCTGAGGCAGCTGACGTGCTATGGCCCGGGCTTTGGCAGAGGCAAAAACTTGGGCCTGGGAGGAGTTCGGTGAGGCCATGGAGAAGGACTACCGGTCGGCCTCGATGCGATTCCGGCAAACCATCCGGCGCCTCAGGAGGTGGAAGCAGTGCTTTGCCAACACTGTTTATAGTGGGGGTGGGAGGCTGCTGACCTCGATATACCAGCTCTATACCCTCTCCAGGGTACTCGAGGGTTCATGGGAGTTTGCCCAACCGGTCCACATGTGTTTTGTGGACCTGGAGAAGGCAATCGACTGTGTCCCTCGTGATGCCCTGTGGGGGGTGCTCCAGGAGTATGGAATCGGGGGCCCTTTATTAGGGGCCATCCGGTCCCTGTACAAGCGGAGCAGGAGTTTGGACTCCGGCAGGGCTGCCCTTTGTCACCGGTCCTGTTCATAACTTTCATGGACAGGATTTCTAGACACAGCCAAGGGCCGGAGGGGGTCTGGTTTGGGGGCCAGTGGATTTTGTCTCTTCTTTTTGCAGATGACGTGGTCCTGCTGGCCCCCTCTAGCCAAGACCTACAGCATGTGGGGCGGTTCGCAGCCGAGTGTTAAGCGGCTGGGATGAAGATCAGCTCCTCCAAGTCAGAGGCCATGGTACTCGACCGGAAAAGGGTGGCTTGTCCTCTTCAGGTTGGAGGAGAGTTCCTGCCTCAAGTGGAGGAGTTCAAGTATCTCGGGTCTTGTTCACGAGTGAGGGAAGAATGGAGCGGGAGATGGACAGACGGATCAGTGCGGTTGCCGCAGTAATGGGGGCACTGTGCCGGTCCGTTGTGGTGAAGAGAGAGCTGAGCCGAAAAGCGAAGCTCTCGATTTACCGGTCGGTCTACGTTCCTACCCTCACCCTATGGCCATGAACTTTGGGTCATGACCGAAGAACGAGATACCGGAAACAAGCGGCTGAAATGAGCTTCCTCCGTAGGGTGGCACTCCCTTAGAGATAAGGTGAGGAGCTCGGCCATCCGGGAGGGGCTCGGAGTAGAGCCACTGCTCCTCCACATCGAGAGGAGCCAGTTGAGGTGGCTCTGGCATCTATACCAGATGCCTCCTGGACGCCTTCCTCGGGAGGTGTTCCAGGCACATCCCACCGGGAGGAGGCCCAGGGGACGGCCCAGTACACACTGGAGGGACTATGTCTCTCGGCTGGCCTAGGAACGCCTTGGGCTCCCCCCGGAGGAGCTGGAGAAGGTTTCTGGGGAGAGGGACGTCTGGGTGTCTCTGCTCAGTCTACTGCCCCCGCGACCCGGTCCCGGATAAGCGGAAGACGACGAGTACGAGTACAATACAATGCGATACAATACAATAGAATACAATGGAAATATCCTCAATTGCCCCTCAATGAGGAAATTCAGGTGTAGCAGCTAAGTGCAAAGCAAATGGAATCATGCAGAAACACCCCAGCAAAATATAATAATTACCCATAGAAATGTAAGAAATTTAAAGAAAATCATTTGTGCAAAAGATGTTTTCATAGGACTGCTCGGCAGCGCAGTTGGTAGCACTGTTGCCCGCAGCGAGAAGGTTCTGGGTCCTGGGGTTTTTCTGCATGGAGTTTGCAAGTTCTATCCATGCATGCGTGGTTTCTCTCTGGATACTCCAGCTTCCACCCACAGTTCAAAAAAATTGACTGTTAGGTTGATTGGTCTGTTTGTGTGTCCTGTGTGTCTCTGTGCTGCCCAGCGGTGGACTGACAACCTCTCCAGGGTGTACCCCACCTCTCTCCCATATTCCACTGGAGATAGGCACCAGCTCTCCCATGACCCTGTACGGAAGAAGTGGGTATAGAAAATGGACAAATGTTTTCCAGGGCTGAAACAGTTAATGATCATGATTAATCAGTCAGTCATTTTCTATACCGCTTCTTCCATAGTGGGTAGCAGGGAAGCTGGTGCCTATCTCCAGCAGTCTATGGGGGGGAGTCGGGGTACACCCTGGACAGGTCGCCAGTCAACACACAACACACTCATTCACACACCTAAGGGCAATTTAGAGAGACCAATTAACCTAACAGGCATGTCTTTGGACTGGAGTACTGGAGAAGCCAGAGTACCCAGTGAGAACCCACGCATGCACAGGGAGAACATGCAAACTCCATGCAGAAAGACCCCCAGCTGGGAGTCGAACCCAAGATCTTCCTGCTGCCTGGCAACAGTGCTACCAACTGCGCCACCGGGCAGCCGTGATTAATTGATTATTGAAATGATCGTCAACTAATTTAGTAAGATGTACTTGTTCCTTTTTTGATTTTAATAGACTTTGAAAAAATATAGAATAAACCCAGCTAAATATATTAGGGCTCACTGTGCAGAATAGTATATATCTTTTGTTGTTTTGCTTTTCAGAGACGGAAAAATTGATATTAGCGGGTTAATTAGTTAAGCTATCTACTTGGGTAGCTAGCGTGCAGTTGGTTGCTCTACAGACATGTCGCTTATAGCTATATTTTTAAAATATTATCACAAATGATTATAGAACTCTTCAGATTTCCACACTATGACTGTCTGTGTTTTTTAGAAAGCAGAAATATTCCTTAACAACCAAATTTTATTTTTTCATACAAGCATGGGAAAGGTGTGGTAGACCTCTCTTAGCTGGCTGAGCAGCCATTTGCAGCTTTACTCTATGCTCCATGCAGCCAGACAAAACTCAGCAAATCCCAATACCTTCTGGTATCTTGTTAAAAGGATCTTAAACTGTAGGAGTTTGATTGAAACCTTTAGCAGTTTTAAAACTAACTTTTTAACACTGTGGTATATCTTGATACTGTAATATATGTCAAGTTTCAGTTCAGTTAAACAAAATGTATGAAGCAATCAAGAAAGTGAAAAACACCTCAAATCTATGGATATCTATCTGCTTAATGTTGGGTGCTTTTTGTTTCCATCTGCATAAGCAAGCAGTTTTCATTTACCTCACAGTCATGAGGCATCGTGTCCCTCAGCTCATTCAGTGCATGCTAATATATGGCTGCACAGGCCTCCCGATCATAATCACCCATAACACTAAAATGAGATGCATGACAGTAAATTGCAGTCAAGCCTTACAAAGACCATTTGGCTTGGGAATGATTTTTGTTGCTAGCAAACACTTGAGATGCCAATAAATAAGACAGATTTCTTTGATATATGAAGCTGCTTCTTTTATAGTCATGCTTCAGCGCAGTTCATGCATGCAAATAGACATGTATTTACAGTACATATGGATGCAGGGAGAGGGAAATGATGTTCCAGGAGTCAGATCGCAAATGCCGTGATTTGTTTTTTGCAATTTAAAGCAAGAGTTTGATTTAATAACTGCATAAAAACAAAGCATAATTGAGCAAATAGCAATTTGAAAATGGGACTGCACGTTTTGCATTAATATTCTTCCAGTTTAACACTACTTAATCCCTACATGCCGTATCATGCATGCTGATGGTCATTTCATAGACCAAGATCTAACAGCCTTGTTTGTTTTACATACTGTATGATCCATTTTGTTAAGATAGCCTGCAAGAATTAACATTATCTCCTGATACACGCTTGTATCATTTTTCATACCAAACATGAAGCAGCCATATGTGCACAGCGTGACACACGTGGCAAGGGTCTGTGCGTAGAGCTCACTGGTGCAAGCATCTGCACGAAGCCGCACAACGGAAACACCCCACTGATGTTGGGGTCTCTGAGGGGTCAGCTAGACTTAATTGCACTGAGGGAACATGTGTGTCCAAGCTGGCAGAGTCACTCTGTGAGGGGGTCGGCCATCTGCCACCTGCACTATCAGAGTCTAAAGAGTTTTGTTTTGGTAAAGGAAATGACAGAACTGTCAAAGAGCTGTGGTGGGTTAAATTTGTTACTCCAAGTAAAAAAAAAAAAGTAATTTCTTTGTCATTTCATATACAGTACTGTGCAAAGGTTTTATGCAGGTGTGAAAAAATGCTGTAAACAAAGAATGCTTTCAAAATGAAAGTGTTAATCATTTACTTTCATCAATCAACAAAATACAGTGAATGAACAAAAGAGAAATCTAAATCAAATCAATATTTCGTGTGACCACCCTTTGCCTTCAAAACGGCAGCAATTCTTCTAGGTATACTTGCTTTTTGAAGGAACTCGGCTGGTAGGTTGTTCCAAACATCTTGGAGAACTAACCACAGATCTTCTGTGGATGTAGGCTTTCTCACATCCTTCTGTCTTTTCATGTAATCCCAGTCACACTCGATGATGTTGAGATCAGGGCTCTGTGGGGGTCATACCATCACTTCCAGTAAGTCTTGTTCTTCTTTACGCTGAAGATAGGTCTTAAAACCTTTGGCTGTATGTTTGGGTTTGCTCACTTAGCATTTTGTAAATTGATAAAAATAAACAATCATCATTTATATTTCTGAAAGCATTCTTTGTTGAAAATAAATAGCTTTTTTTAAATGTTTCTGAGGATATCAACTAAAACATATCTTCCTTCTAATGTAAGCAATCAAACACCACTTTTGAGGGCAGCCACACTAGTAACACCTCATGATGCCCAATAAGCATGGGATGTTAAGACATTATTTTGATTTCTTGGTCAGCAATGTCTATTCTGCAGCCTGGGTCCAGAGTCTCCATGGTAACCAGCTGCTAAAGTGTACAAAATGATGGGTATTGGTAGTTCCCATCACTTCTATTAGTGCTTCAGCCTTTTGCTCAGTGTGGGCCACAGAACCAGTAAATTTTTCCTACATGGAAGGATGTTGGTGCCAGCACCACTATTATATCCAGCTAGATTCAGAGGCAGCAGTCAAAAAGAAAAACACTGCTGTCTCTTATTTGCAGTTGTATATGCAGGATGCAGCTGTAAGTAATCCACCTTGTGAGCAAGGGGATGAACATTAACAGGAAAAAGATGTGCTAAAAGATTTCAGCATCACCTGGCTTGCAATTGTTCTGCCCAGGACATCCATATCAAGTCCAGTACCAAAACCGTCTCCAGCTAGAACTGATTTTGACAAAATTTCTCAATTTCACCAAATAAACTACGAGAACCTAGAAGAAATCGTACAGCAACTAAGCTCTTCTTCCTGCTGTCTTGAAGTTTCACCTGCAGCTTTCCTTAAGAAAGCTTTGCCTGTCATAATGTCTGATTTAACTCAAATAATAAACACATCCTTTTTGTCAGGTGTTTTCCCGCAGGCCCGAAAAACAGCAATAATCAAACTGCTATTGGAAAAGAGCAACTTGGACAAGCTGCTACTGCAGAACTACAGACCTATCTCAAACCTCCCCTTCATCAGTAAGATTATTGAAAAAGCTGTGTTTCAACAGTGAAACAGCCGATTTGATGTCTTCCAGTCAGGCTTCCATGCTCACCACAGTACAGAGATTGCTCTTGTAAAGGTGTTCAATGACATCCGTATAAATGCAGATTGTGGAAGAACCACAGTGCTGGTATTATTGGACCTTAGTACAGCATTCAGCACTGTTGATTACTCCATTATATTGGAGCACCTGAAAAACTGTTTGGGCCTTTCTGGAACAGCACTCGATTGGTTTAAATCCTACTTGAAGAACAGGTACTTTTTGTGTCAGTAGGTAATTTAACTTCAGAGACCACAAAAATCACATGTGGTGTTCCCCAAGGATCTATCTTAGGGCCCATCCTATTCAATATCTACACAGTCCCCTTAACTCAAGATTATAATAAACAACAAAATAAGTTATCATAATTATGCAGACGACACACAGCTATACGTTATGATGTCACCAGGTGACTATGAACCCATCCGAGCATTTGGTAAATGCATAGAAGAAATCATTGCATGGATGTGCCAAAATTTTCTTCAGCTGAATCAAAACAAAACTGAATATTTTTTTTTGGACCAGAGGAAGAGCGTTTAAAAGTTAAAACACAACTTTAGTTAAAACAGCTAGAAACCACCAATCAGGCTCGAAATCCGGGAGTAGTGATGGACTCAGACCTGAAGTAGAATGACCTTTAGTTGAACTGATTACTGCAACAGTGTCTTCACAGGTCTGCCTAAAAATTAGACAGCTGCAGTTGATCCAGAATGCTGCTAGCCACATCCTCACTAAAACTAAGAAAGAGGAACACATCACCCTAGTTCTAAAGTCCCTACACAGGCTCCCCATATCTCAAAGAATAGACTTTAAAATACTTCTGTTAGTCTATAAATCACTGAATGGCTTAGCACCAAAATACTTTACAGACTTGTTATCAGTGTATCAACCACCTACACCTCTCAGGTCATCTGGCTCAAATCTACTCTGCATACCCAGAACCAGAACCAGAACCAAACGTGGAGAAGCAGCTTTTAGTTCTTATGCTCCACTAATCTGGAATAAACTCCCAGAAAACTGTAAAAGCGCTGAAAGCCTAAGTAGCTTTAAGCACATATGCTTGATAGCACATATGCTATCAAGCTATCAAGTAGCTTGATAGCATATGTGCTACCATATGCTATCAAGCATATGGTAGCACATCTACCATATGCTTGATAGGTGTTCCATAAACTCCAAGCTTTTATGATAGCTTAAAAAGCGCCTTGTCTCTGCAGCAAACTATTTTGTAAAACAAGGCTGGAATGACAAGGCTGAGTTGACGTAAAGTGGTGTAAAGTTGGAGAAAGGTGCAAGCATTGCTTTGCTACAGCCAGTAACACTGCTGTCACTCCAGTTGTTCCACAATGAAGGCTTCATGTGTGCAATCCCCCGCGCCATGCATGACTTGGCTGAGTTGATGGTAAGGTTAATCTTGGGGGCCATGTCTCAAAAAGGTGCTATTGTTTGCCACTAGGCTTTAAGAAAGATTTTATGAATCAGTCCTTTTTCGAGAGAGGTTTCAGTAATACATTGTAGTTTTTGTTCCTTATTTTGCATCACGCAGTTACCCAGTCTGGTACACCAAATCTGTAACACCCTTTGTAACACAGTGTTGCATATATAAATGTTACATCAACTTAAAGGTGAAGCAGCATTAAACAGCCTCATTTCCCTCTTATACTTAAAGGTAAAGTGGTTTTAAATGGCAACAAGTTTGACCATTGGATAGCTTGGCTGCCCTTCGCATATCTACCTTCATACATCAACTCAATGCTGTATCAGATGTCTCATGGTTGAAACTACTCAAATATATTTCAAAATCCTGTTTCACAAGAACTGGAACAATTAATTTGTATTATATTTATTATATGTTGTATCAAAAATTGGCAACAGCATTGAAGCACAGACAGCTGAAGTTCAAAACAAAAGCAAGGTTACAAATGTGTAACCTTACCTGTGTAGTTGATTTGACTATCTGTGAAAACTGTCCAGAGGTGATTGTCTTTAAACAAACCAATATACTAGCTGAGAAGATGGCTCAGAGCCTACAGAAGCTTGGCAGAGATGGAATATTTCAACATGATATTGATCTAAATCACACTGCCAAACATCATACTTATAAAGCAGGGAAAACTATGGCCCATCTCACCTGACCTGAATCCTTCAGAGCACTTTTTATTGCTTTTTAAAGAGAATTGTAGAGCAAAAAAACCCCAGCATGAAATGTCAAACTGAACATCTTTCCAGACATTTGTGAAACACTTGTTATGATTCTGGCCAGTCTGCCTACTCTGCTCTCACTCATGCAATTAACTCATCTGCTTCACCTGTCTGCTGCTGCGCTGCTGCGCAATCACCGTCATGCCACACACCTGTGGAGCTGCAGTTATATACAGCCCTCTGACAGGCAGACGGTGCCAGATTTTCGAAAACATTTGTGAGTAGTTATCCAGCGTACCTTCCTGACTGATCTCGTTCCATGACCTTGCCTTGCCTTACGGATTATTCCCTCTTGCCTGCTCCTTGTCTGACGGATTGGATTTTGGATTTCGACTCTGTTTTCTGCCTCTGGTTTATGTCTCTGCCTGCCCCTTGTCTGACGCCTCTAGCCCTGGAATTCGACCCTGTTTCTGTCCCTGGATTTACGTCTCAGCCTAGCCACTGGTTTATTCAGCCTGAGTTCGCCTGGCTCTCTAGCCTGCCTGGACTTATTGTCAAGAGGACAATCACAGCTCTCTGTGTTCCTGTCACAGCTTCAGCTCGTTCCCCGGAGGATTTGGATCAGTCGGCAATCCGACTTCAGTCTGTCGGACGCTTCCTCATTAACTGTCTGGATCGCTTCCTCCTCTGGATTCTGTGCCCCATCACCAGACTGAGAAGTGGTTCCTGGAAGCTGACTGTTGCTCTTCTGCTCTCTGATCCTGAGTTTCTGAATAAACCCTTTTACTTATCACTTTGTGTTTGGCTGAATTTGGGTTCTCTGTCTCTGGTCGTGATAACACTCATGTTCTCGGTGCTGCAGATCATTGATTATGCCCATAAAAACAAAGCTGGTCACCTAAAACCATTGAAAGAATAAAAAGTTTTTATTCTTGTACGAATATTTGTCTTTTATGATTAAACTCTTTAATTTGTGTATGATATTTATAACCTACTCTTCCACTTGGAGATAATTTATTTGTTAAAGCTGTAAAAATAAGAGAGATACCATGTTGTATGAATTCTGTCCTCTGCTGTCTTTTGCTGATCACAGACCTAACATTTATTATGTGTGTCCTTGTAGACTTGGCTTTGCCTCTCTGCATGCTGCAAAACATAGCTCCTAAAATAAACTTCAACAAGCTAAAGATAACCGTTCTGGACACGAAAAGACACAGCTATGTGGACTGATAAGAGGTGCAAGTCGCCAACTGCCAATGCCTCTGTAGCCTGTTAAAGCTCGCATTCTGACTGCGTGTCTTTGTGTCTATTTTTGCTCTGCACCCTATTCATTAGGGCTGATGACTGATAGGCTACTTAGTTGGCAGCAGGAGTCCATAGCATGATACAGTCACCTTGGGACTGAGTTAGGGTGACTGGCTTCTAAATAAAGAGATGGTTGCCTCTCAGTCGATCTGCCTATTCTACAGCACTAAAACAGTAGTATTTAGGTAATGTCACATGCAGATGAAGTGCACAAATAATGGTGTTCGCATAAATGCTGGGATTAAACTAAGTAAAAACAATTTGATTTTGATAAATGCAATTAAATGCTATGTGTTCCTTTTACAGTCACCTTGTATTTATTAAAACACTGAACCTATCTCTCTTGATCAAAACTGCACGTTCAGATTTGATAAAATATAGGACCAGTATCATATTTACTTAATTTAACTTATACATCACTAGTGAAAACTCTAATGCTGCACCTCATCTTTTCTCATTTCTGGACAGTAGCTGCTCCTTCTTGATGCTTTATTTAATGTTTTGATATGTTTAAAGCACCTTACACTGAGCAATTTTAAGAAATACTTAAAATAAAATCAATATTTTTATAAAAATTAGTAGATACCTTTGTGCAGAAGAGCTTGCAGAAATGCCAAAGTAGCCATGCCGCATCAAGAGATGTTGGTAACGTTGGCATCAAACGGCAAAAAAAAAAGAAAACTTTAGCTCACATCTTTCTTTGGCATCTTAGCTATTTTCCAGTTATTAACCGTTTTCAGCATATCATTAAAGTTTCAGATGGACTAAATCTACTAGAAGAAAAATATGGTGGTTTTACATGTTTTCCACTTGCAAGTTGGAAAACAAGATGGATTGCTAATTGTTGTGCTAAGTGACTGCATTTACCATTAACAATACATTTCTCCTAAGGGATTCAAACAATCAAGGAACATGTTTATAAATACATTTACAGTACTGTGTGTGACTTATTTAACTAGCTACAAACCATTAGAAATTTAATTAAATCTTTATTTTTGCTACCTTTACTGGATTTTCTAAATGTAGCAGCCATATTAAATTTTAAACATTGGGGATTTTCTGGAGCCCCCAACATTCAATGTCAGAATTTAAACCGCATAGGATTGTTTAGTCGCTTTTGACAGCTTAGATTCAGGAATCCAAATTGTTAGTAAAAATGGAAGTGTAAACATATTTTATCAGTATTTTAAAACCAAGACAAAGTGCTCCATAGTTGTGCAATGGAAAGAAAATGTTTTTTTTATGCATAAACATCCCAACATTTCCCAAAATCTCCACTTGCTGTATGCAAGGAAAACAGTTTTAAAAAATGTAAATGAAATTTGCTAAAAAAAAGCATACCTCTCTTTTTTCACCAAAAACACAGTTTGGATGTAAATATCAAGTGTAAACATTGATGCAAAAACCTTGCTCCATATAAATATCTGTGTTAGTGTAGACGCGGCCTAAAGCTGTGTTCCTTCAACACACAGTTTCAATGCCTCAGATACAGTTAGGCCCAGAAATATTTGGACAGTGACACAATCTTCATGATTTGGGCTCTGCATGCCACCACATTGGATTTGAAATGAATCATCCACAACAGAATTGAAGTGCAGACTTTAAGGTTTAATTCAAGGGGTTGAACAAAAGTATATGATTAAACATGTAGGAATTGTAGCTGTTTTTATACAAACGCTCCTCATTTCAGGGGCTCAAACGTAATTGGACAAATAAACATAACCCTAAGTAAAATGTTACTTTTCAATATTTTGTTGAGAATCCTTTCCAGGCAATGAAATCTGGAATCCATGGACATCACCAAATGCTGGGTTTCCTCCTTTGTGCTGCTTTGCCAGGCCTTTACTGCAGGTGTCTTCAGTTGTTGCTTGTTTGTGTGTCTTTCTGCCTTAAGTTTTGTCTTGAGCAAGTAAAACGCATGCTCGATTGGGTTGAGATCCGGTGATTGACTCGGCCATTGCAGAATATTCCACTTCTTTGCTTTAAAAAACTCCTGGGTTGCTTTTGACGTATGTTTTGGATCATTGTCCATCTATACTGTTATGCGCTGTCCAATCAACTTTGCTGCATTTGGATGAATCTGAGCAGAAAGTAAATCCCTATACACTACAAAATTCATCCAGCTGCTCTTTTGTCATACCATCAATAAACACAAGTGACCCAGTGCCATTGGAAGCCATGCATGCCCATGCCATCACACTGCCTCCACCATGTTTTACTGAAGATGTGGTGTGTTTTGGATCATGAGCTATTCCAATTCTTCTCCAAACTTACTTCTTCCGATCATTCTGGTACAGGTTGATCTTAGTCTCGTCTGTCCAAAGAATACTGTTCCAGAACTGGGCTGGCTTCTTCAGGTGTTGTTTGACAAAGTCAATTTTGGCCTTTCTATTTTTGAGGCTGATTAATGGTTTGCACCTTGTGGTGAATCCTTTGTATTTACTCATGAAGTCTTCTCTTTATAGTAGACTTGGATACCGATACACCTACTTCCTGAAGAGTGTTCTTCACTTGAGTGGATGTTGTGAAGGGGGTTTTTCTTCACCATGGAAAGGATTCTGCGATCATCAACCACTACGATCATCCACCACTGTTGTCTTCTGTGGACGTCCAGGCCTTTTTGAGTTCCCAAGCTCACCAGTGCACTCTTTTTTTCTCAGAATATACCAAACTGTTGATTTGGCCACTCCTAACATTTCTGCTATATCTCTGATGGATTCTTCTTTGTTTCAGCCTCAGGATGGTCTGTTTCACCTCCATTGAGAACTCCTATGACTGCATGTTGTGTATTCACAGCAACAGCTTCCAAAATGCAAACTCCACACCTGGAATCAACTCCAGACCTTTCAACTGCTTAATTGATGACAGGTTAATGAGGGAAGAGGCCACGCTGCCTTGTTATTTCTTTGCAGCCTTCTGAGTGAATTGTCCAATTACATTTGGTCCCTTGAAAAAGAGGCGGCTATATATTAAAGAGCTGTAATTCCTAAACCCTTGCTCCAATGTGGATGTGCATACTCTCAAATTACAGCTGAGAGTCTGCACTTTAAGCCCATGTGGACTATATAATTGTATCCAGAATATGTTTTGGTAAACTGCTAAAATAACAAAACTATGTGTCACTGTCCAACTGTGGTTTTCCGGGGTGTTATGCTGGTCTACTTCATGGTTCAAACCATGTAAAAAAACAACACATTTTATTGGAATGTTACCTAGATTAAAAGCCCATTATATATTTTTTTAAAGTTATTTCTCGTAACAAATAATTTGTTTAATTAAGTTTAATTTAGTTGATGTACTTCTTTCAGATAATTCTACTTCTACTTTTCTAGAGTATTATTGCTTTGTTTATATCATTTTTATTAACAGTGAGAGCAGACTGCACAAGTAGAAAATAGGGCAGGGAACTGAGGTCGCTTAACTTGCCCTTTTTCTGCCAGTTCTACTAAGTTATGAATAAAAAAAGTAATCTGACTGCTCACAGTGGTTACATCAGCACAGCAGCTTAATGATTGCTTTTCCTGGCCTGGTTTTGCTAAACTAATTTGCATGCTGAAATTACTATCAAAATGACAACTTACAGTTAGACTGATGGTTTTGATATTATCAGGAAAAGACATCCAGAAAAAGATTATATTGTTTAGTTGTCATTGCTAGGCTTTCAGTGTAGCTGTGTTGAATTTTTTAAATAAAGTCATAAAAGGTTAGGTCTGATTTAAGCTGCTGTTTCTCTGCATTGAAAGAAGCCAGTCAAAGTGGTTCTGGCATCTGATCAGAATGCCTCCTGCGTTGATCCTATGTTTTCTGGGCAGATTTCACTGGAACGAAACCCTGGGCAAATTCAGAACGTACTGGTGGGACTTCATTTATCCCTTCCTGCCTGGGAATGCGTTTGGATTGACCTGGAGAGTGTCGCTGGTGAGAGGGATGTCTAGGTGTCCGTGCTTGATTTGCTTCCTATGTGACCTGATCTTGGATAAGTGGAGAACATTGGAATGATGGTGACATCATAAAATTCAGATTTATCATTATTATTATTATTATTATTACCTTTTAAAAGGGATAGTTGCAGAAACAAGTTCTGATATAGCAGTTGGAACATGGTATGTAGTTATGAATGGGAAGAGGTTTGCTTTGGAAGATGGAACTTATCTAGTAGAGTTTGCTGCTATGTTCTTGAGTTGCTATTACATGTTGGAGATGTTGAGGGGGGAGAAATTTGTTTTTGGGACATTGAATGTGCTTTTTCTAACTTGCACTTACTCATATCGTACTTCTTTCTCTGTGATTACTTTTATTTGCAACCGTGAATATTGTTCATCTGTATTGCATTCTAAACGTCCATACATCCATACAGGATGTGACCGCGGCTTAATCCCAGGTGGCATCATGTCTATTGTTTGTTCTGTGTCAGTTCTTCTTTTGTCTTTTAAACTTTTATTTTTAATTTCAGTTTTAATGTTTTTTCTATGCTCTCCTACTTCATAAGGCAAAAAAGGCTGGGAGAAATAGAGGAACTGCTCATCTTTAATTCTGGACCACACTGGGGTCTAAGATGCTTGTTGAAGCTTCTGGACCACACTGGAGCCTGACGTGCTTGTTGAAGATGCTGGACTACATTGGGGCCTGGCTACTTGATGGCATTTTCTTCATTTGATGTTTTGTGAGTTGCAGATAATGGCTTTTTTGCATCATTTTCATCTCTTTACTGACTGCGTGGGATTTAGGGACAAGTGTACTGACAGACCCAACAAAGGTGGTGTAGTCGCGATTTTTCCTAAATCAGAATTTCTCTCCCAGATGGTTCTGTCTGAATCCATCAGCAAGCAGTTAGAATTTGTAGCAATAAATGTGGAGATTACTAAGGGCTTCTGTGTAACTGTGGTTGGGTGCTTCAGGCCTCCATCTGCCACCAAGAAATAGTTACAATCCTTAAAGTGTCTTTTATTGTGGTTAAAATATAATGAACTCTTTTTAGCTAGTGTTTTTAACTGGGATTGGATCAAACCAGTTTCTGAGGATTTCAATTCTTTCTGTGACTCCATTAATCAGCCAAGAAATAAAGATCCTTAATTCTGACAAATGTTCCTCATAAGTTTACAAATCAAAGCAACATATTGTTTATAGGAGAAATCTTAAGTATTTTAATGAACACGCTTTTTTCTATGACTTGTCAAATTACGATTGGTAAAAAATAGAATTTGCACTTGACTTGATGTGGAGTTAGCTTGTGGTTGTAGGACTGAAGTTATGCAAACTGTAAACAAACACATTACACTAAAGAGACATAGGGTAAAGGGGCGATGTTCTGCTCCTACTGTGTTTCCAAGTAACAGTTGTGCAGATAGATAAACTCTTAGACGATTGACAGGCGTATGTCACTTTAATTGACGTTGCTTTCAAAGTCAAAAGAGTGAAACTACAAATAACAATGAAAAACATGATTTAGTATACAACAGTAGTCAAATCGAACAAATATTAAGGGCTCGAATACTTACTACTATGTAAATAACATGTCACAATCAGCCTTGCAAAAATCAATCTTTTTCAACATAACTGCCAGCAAATATATCTCAATATTATCTCAGATGTAATAAAATAACACAAAATACTTACAAGCAGTGCTTTCTCTAAACAACAAAACAGGATGAAAAATGATTAAATGAAGACTGATAAACTGCCTGTTCCTGCCATTACACATGTGTTTCTGAACTCACTCTACTATTCAATAACAAACTTAACATGAAAACACCACCACCTGCAGACTGGGAAGAATTACTGCCAGCACAGGCGAGAAAACCCATGGTTTTCCCCAGAGTTGGCAGATTTAATTCATCAAGAAAATCTGGCTTGGGCTAAGACAAGGAAAACAGGTTTCTCCTGTATTGTTTATAGACAACTAAAAAATAAATGTAATTCTTTTACCAAGAATCAAATTATTTTTTTGTATCCACTGATACAAATACATGTATTTTTTACTTTTTTGGCCCTAGTGGCCTTTATTTTACAGTAATCAGAAAGGAAAAAGGGTGGAAAGAGAAGGGGAGACATGCAGCAAATTGCTGGAGACCGAGAATCAAACCCAGGACAACCACGTTGAGGACAATAGCCTCTTCACATGGTGTGCGCGCTCTACCTACTGAGCCACCATCCCTATTCAGTGAAAATCTTAATAACCCACACAAGTTTTGGAAAGTTATTAAATCTCTATCAATAAGTAAAAGCTCTCAAGTTCTAGCCTCCCATGTTTTAAACGATTCTGATTTTGTTTTAGTTAGAATGGAGGTTTTAAACTGTTTTAACAAGCATTGTATATCTTTCTGTTCTTTGTTTGACCTTTTGGTTCTGTTTCAGTAAAACCCTATATAGATCTTCCAAAAATACAGGTCAACCTTTTAACTTTGCACCCTCATCCATTCAGAAAGCTCAAAAAACCCTTAAATGTTTATATCATAGAAAACCTTCTGGTCATGATTTAATTAATCCATACTTTTTTAAATTGGCTGCTGATTTTTTAGCTGAGCCTCCTGCATACATTTTAACCTTACAGTGGAATATAATGAAATTCCTTCTGTATGGAAGTCAGCTTTTAGTCTGCCTTTTTTAAAGGACCGTAATTCAACAATTTTAACTAATTATAGACCAATATTTAGTTAACCAGCATTGACTGAAATTATTGAAGCCTTTGTTAGTGACCAAATAAAAGTTTTGATATTCTTATACCATTTTAGCAGAATGTCAGTCAGACTTTAGAAAAAATCATAGCACAATACAGCTGCAGTCAAAGAGGTAAATTACATTCTTGCTGAGCTTGATAAGACTGTGCATCCCTTTTTAAAGATTTGTCTAAAGCCTGTGATAATGTCTAGCATGAAATTTTAAAACGTAGACTTCTGCATTCGGGGCTTACAGAAAAAGTAATAACTTGATTCACAATGATCTCAGTATCAAAACTCAGTGTACTAAATAAGATGGTCTGTGTTACTGTCCACAATTGGATGCCACAAGGTTCAGTGCCTGGTCACTTCTTAGGCAACGTTCACAGTGCAGGTCTTGATGCTTAATTCCAATTTAGTGCATGAAATTCTTTTTTTTTTGAGTGGTTGTTTAAACTACTAGTTGACTTCAGTCTGAACAGTTCGTTCCAAACGTATGTATAAGCTGCTACGTCTGTAGAAGTAGTAGTCGAACGTGTAATCAGAGCCCGGACAATGATGTAAACGTTGGATGAAATGCTACATGAACCTTCTGACAGCGGACACTTTGATAGATATCCGATTTAGTACCACATATGATTTGGATTGTTTTTGGAGGTAAAAAGATTGGAATTGGTGGCTGTGACTGCAATGAAAAAGTCGGATATGGGTCGCATATGGGCAAAAAAGTTGCAGTGTTAACGTAGCCTTAATCATTATCTATACAAATGATCTGGGTCTGAATGTGTCAGATGGCAATTTGCAACTTTATGCTGATGATACATTTATTTACTGTTGTGCATCAACTCTTGTTCAGAATATTGATCCACTGCTGAAAGTTTTTGAAGTTTTTTATGCTGTCTTCCAAATCCAGAAAGCAATTGGAAATTACGCTCTATGTGACCACACTGGAGGGAAATTAAATTGATGTGGTTAACAATTATAAATGCCGTGTTGCCTTCATTAACGACTCCCCCATTTTTAACCCCCTGTGAAGAAACTAAGGTTAAAGTTGGGTTTTAAATTTCAAAATAAGCTTTGTTTTTCTTCAATGTAAAAAAGTGGCTTGTAGCTGCAACATTTTTAACTGTGTTGGATTATGGAGACCCTTTCTATATCAATGCTTCTGCTCACTGTCTTCATATGGTTAACACTGCTTATAATGCTGCTCTAGGTTTATCACTAAAAGCACTGACACTTCATTGTGAATTGTACTCTTGTGTGGGATGGCCTGCTTTGGCTACGAAGAGGAACAGTTACTGTCTTGCCTGGGCTACTGCGGTCGTAAATATGTAATCTAATTGCACAGTAAACTACTGTTCCTTACTCTCTGTTCATGTCACTTTTGTTAACTCAGTTCCATCTGCTGTACTGAAATGGGTGAAAAGGTTATGTTGAATAGAGTATTTACTCCAGCATTCCTAATTTTTGTGAGTTTTCTCTCTTATGCTTTTATGTCCAACAATCAAGTACAAGACATTGCATGACTGCACACATTACACCCAGAGAAGGGGGAGTTTTAACCAAAAGGGACCCTTACTATTAATGTCAGTTTTGAGCTGGGGAGGAAAGACTTAGGAATGAAAGCCTTCACTCGTATAACATCACTGCCCTCCTGCTTCTCCATTTCCACTCATATTTCCCTGACGATCCATAAAGAGACAGCCATTTGAGAGGGTGCATTGATTTCCAGGAATAGCTGGTGATAAAATGCACTTGTGAACCCGTAGCCCCTTTAACTACTCAATATGAGGACCCCTGATTTGGCAGGGCAATGTAGGAACTGTAAACAAAGCCACGGATTGGAAGGGAGTACTATAGGCAGGAAGTTAGTACAATGTCTGTATTAAAGACAAAGAGGCAGGGTTGGGTTTATAGATTTCAAAACTTGCTACAGTTGATGGAAAGATAATTTAGACAAAAACTGTCTTTGTCCAATTATCTCCATATAAGTTTGTTTTTCTCCTTCCAAGCAGAACTGTTCCATGGGGGAAAAGATTGAGCATTCTACCAAAACAAAGTGATTGCAGGTCTGCCATATCTGTAAAAGATGTGTAGTCAACTGTATTGAGCTGCAGGTAAGAATAAGGGGTGTTGGTTCAGAAATCCTCTGAAGCTGGAGTCCCTTTCTGGCCATTAATGAAGCATTGTCCCAGTCTCACCACTTTATCATGATCAATGAATCTCTGATTTTGATGCAATAGAAAACCAATCACTGGCAACAGTCTCCAGGCAAAGCATTAGTCATCATGTCTTTGACACCACCTAAGAATTGGGTCATTCTTTTAAATTAAAAGGGCTCATTTGTAAATATACACTTGCAGCCAAAAAAAGAGAGATAACACTATTTTCTTATTTTGATGTATGAAAGACTAAAGCAAAGTGCTCAGGTGAATTAATGCCTTTCCAGAATGCTGTGATGCTTACTGCACCTGTGCATCAAAACTGGAAGGGATGGTTGTGCAGATGATGGAGCACGTTTGTTTAAATTTGGCATTTCTGAATGTATGCTATTTATTAGTTATTTGTTTGAGCTAGTGCATCCTACTCACCATGCCAAAGCATGCATTAATTATCAAGTGCTGTGAGATGCCAATAAGATGCCAATATATGTTCCCTCTGCATCCTTCTTTATCTTATTTCTCCATTAGGCCTCTGTCCTTGACAATAGTCAGGTATAAATCTTTGTTCTCAGCTGGAGAGGTTCGAGTCAAGAGATGCTCAATTGAGAGCCTCGGCTGTCAGATAGGGTCTGACTGTTATTGAGCACCTGGGGTGTATTCAATAAACTTAAAGTTTGTGTCTACTTTAGTTCAACAAAGGAGCGCTCTCTATCAATTTGCCAATGAAATATGGCATGCGTAATTTGTAATGATGACTTAGAAGATAAAGGTATAATTTTCAAGTTCATGTAAAGAATTGAAAAAAGGATATTTGCAGTGAGTGGCTTCTTAAAAATAACTATTAGGTATGAATGTAGTTAATTTTATTAAGGTACTCCTGGTTCAGTGCTTTTTTGGTTTAGCTATGTCTTTCTTTCAGGCCGGGTCCTTGATGAAGCCCTTGGCAAAACTATTGCACCCATTAACTCTGTGTACTCATGTTTTGCCATAGAAGGTACTCCTGGGTAGGAGCTGCTGAATATATCTGTGTCTTTCCTACTGGATGGAGCCATGAACTGAGGTACTGGTGTCACTAAATAAAGCTTCTTTCACAAAAACATTCAGTCATCAAGCTATCTGCCGGCAATGCGTACCAAGCT
The DNA here is from genome assembly GCA_036173005.1 of Crenichthys baileyi. Lineage (NCBI taxonomy): Eukaryota > Metazoa > Chordata > Actinopteri > Cyprinodontiformes > Goodeidae > Crenichthys > Crenichthys baileyi. Next base: position 156,888 of record JAHHUM010000713.1, on the reverse strand, counting down.
CTGACACCGGTCATACAGGGACCTAACAGCCCGTATCAAAGGGCCTGGTACCCCATACTCCCGGAGTACACCCCACAGGATTCCCCGAGGGACACGGTCGAACGCCTTCTCCAAGTCCACAATGCACATGTAGGCTGGTTGGGCGAACTCCCATGCACCCTTCAGGACCCTGCTGAGGGTTTTTGCCTCAGCAACCACCCAAGCCACATGCCGCTTGGACTGCCGGTACCCATCAGCTGCTTCCGGAGTCCCATAGGCCAAAAAGACCCGACAGAACTCCTTCTTCAGCCTGACAGCATCCCTTACCACCGGTGTCCACCAGCGAGTTCAAGGACTGCTGCTGCGACAGGCACCAACAGCCTTGTGACCACAGCTCTGGTTACCCGCCTCGGCAATGGAGGCGCGGAACATTGCCCACTCGGACTCAGTGTTTGAAGCTCTCCCAGAGGTGGGAGTTGAAGCTCTGCCTCACGGGAGACTCCACCAGGCATTCCCAGCAGACCCTCAAGATTCGTTTGGGTCTGCCAGGTCTGCATCATCCCCCACCATCGGAGCCAGCTCACCACCAGGTAGTGGTCAGTGGAACACTCCGCTCCCCTCTTCACCTTAGTGTCCAAGAAATACGACCGCAGATCAGATGACACAACAAAGTTGTGTTATCGAACTGCAGCCTAGGGTGTCCTGGTAACAAGAGCACTTATGGACACCCTTATGCTTGAACATGGTGTTAGTTATGGACAATCCATGACGGGCACAGAAGTCCAATAACAAAACACCACTCACGTTCAGAAAGGGAGGGCCATTCCTCCCAACCACACCCCTCCAGGTCTCACTGTCATTGCCAACGTGAGCGTTGAAGTCTCCCAGCAGTACAAAGGAGACCCCCGGAGGGGCGCTCTCCAGCACCCCCTCCAAGGACTCCAGAAAGGGTGGGTAGTCTGAACTGCTGTTCCGTGCATAAGCACAAACAACAGTCAGGTCCCGTCCCCCCACCCGTAGGCGGAGGGAGGCTACCTTCTCGATAAACTAAACTGAAGAAGTAAAAAAAGAAACTTACAAGGGGCTGCATCTTGAGTGTGGTGAATGCCAAAAGAAAAGATTACCATGTTGGTGGCAAGGCCAGTAGCAGCTGTGCAGCCACAACAAGAAAACAAAACACTCAAAAGTGGATGGAAAGAGGGGAAAAGGCAATAATTTCAAACCGAAAAGGCTCTTTGCTCAATCCAATAAGGTTGCTCTAGGATAGCTGCTAGTAGGAGTAACAGTGATATTTGTTGGGCTCATTATTGGCAGGGGTTGGCAGGAATGGCTGTATGAAAGAATACAGAAGTAAGAATGAATGGGAAAACTATTGTGGTGCTGTACAGTATGAGGGAGTTGGGGAGTTAGCTGTGGAATGCTAATAAGCCTCTGGGGCGTTGAGCCGCAGCAAATCAACTCCTCAGAGCGCATCATGGCCCGGACTGACATTAAAACCCCCCTTCCTTCACCCTCATGAAACACACATTCTCATCTTACTACAGTCACACAGGGAGACAGGGTGGTGAAGAAAAGAGGGAAGGACTATGAAGGTTTATGAGTGTCTGTGTTTGTGTGTGTGTGTGTGTGTGTGTGTGTGTGTGTGTGTGTGTGTGTGTGCGTGCGTGCGTGCATGTGAGGTGTTTGATAGGGATCCAAACAGAGTTAAAAGAAGAAGAAGGGAAGGTAAGAGAGCGCAGAGAAAAAGAGAATAGAAAACAAAGAAATGCAGTTTGGGGAATTTGGAAGAAAACAGCTCAAGTCAGAGCAAACTTTTTGGACATTGCTTATGGCCCACTGCATTCCAACTGCCAATTGTTGTCTTTTATGTGCTTTTCATTCGACTATCCAGTTTCCAGCGTTTACACATCTTTGTTTGAGTCAAATGAGATTGGTTACCACTCAAAATTGGTTAGTGTGAAAATGATTACCCCCAGTGTTTGAAAAAAGGAAATTTTTACTTTGCTGAAAAAGTACAATTGTCTTTTTATCAGAATACACCCCTAGCAAATGCAGCTGACAATGGTCCACCTGACAGGGTACTGTTGAATCAATCATCTGAAAATGGAAGGAGTATGGCACAACTGCAAATCTACCAAGACATGGATATCTACCTAAACTGATGAGAACTTTAATAAGGGAAGCAGACAAGAGCTCCATGGTAATTATACAAGACCGACGGAGATTCTCTGAATTGTTATTAGTTGGGAGCTTCACAAATCTGATCTAAAGGGAATAATTGCAAAAATAGAGGTAATGTTGAAATAAGGCCAAAAAGAGCCCATTTGCAGATTGCCAAATGCCAGGATGGGTAGCTGGAGCAAGCATGTGAAAGCAGGTGCTCTGGTCAGATGAACTTGGCCAAAATGGAAAATTTTATCTTTGGAGGAAAGCTATCACTGCACATCATTCGGAACACACCATTCCCACTTTGAAACATGCATCAGGAAAGTCAGGAAAGCTGTTCAGAGTCGATCGATGGAGCTATTTACAGTGCATCCCAGGAAGAAAACCTATTACAAGCTGAATACTGGTGCTCAGGATCATCTTCTGGCAGGACATCGACCCCAAACATATAGCCAGAGCTGCAAGGGAATGGTTTAGATCAAAGCATATTTATGTTTTAGAATGGTTCAAAGTTCAGACCTAAATTCTATTGCAGACTTCTGGCAAAACTTGAAAACTAATATACACCAATAATCCCTATACAACCTGACTGACCTTGAGCTATTTTACAAAGAAGAGTTGGCTAATATTGAAGCGTCTGTGCAAAGCTGGTAGAGACATACCCCAAAACACTTTCAGCAACTGACCTAGAGGGCGGAATACATGTGCATGCCACACTTTTCAGATTTTTTATGATAAAAAATTAAAAACATGTAATTTTCCTTCTAGATATTATTCACCACTTAGTGTTAATCTGTCAATTAAAATATCAATAAAATACATTGTTCATGGCTGTAATGTAACAAAATATGGAAAAGTTCAAAAGACATGAATACTTTTTGTAAGGAGTTGTTTGACTGCATAGCCCCTGTGCATGGTAACTGTTTTGCCAGCGGTCAATCACCTAATGGCTTTATATTTGTAGCCTTCTTCCCATGGTTTGAAGGGCACCCATTTTCAATTTTCTATGTTTGCAAGCTTTCTTTATATTTATTTGCTGTTTTAAGTCAAAGAAAAAGAGGTTAGGAATGCAGACAAAGGGAGGAAGGATCAGAACAACTTGGTCTGGGATCTGAGCCAAAGAAGGTCAGCACACAACTGGGGCATGAGACTAGGCATTTTATTACCGTTTTTAGTCCATTGCAATAATTGTAAAATTATTTTATGTCAAATGCTTAGAATTATTTTTAGAAGTCCACAAAACTCCTTATCTCATGGCTGACATTTTCTGATCGCTGTCAAAGACTCCAAAGCCTCATCATGGGTTTGAACCCCTATGGTGATTTGTGAGTAACAAAGTGGGCGATTGCGCCATTTTGAAACGCTGCCATGAATCCATGTGAATTTGCCAACAATCAAAGACAGTGACACACAAACAAATTGCATCGCTGCGCTCTGTTCTTTTAGACGACATGCCTGCATCAGCATGCTGAGCCCACAGCATCCCTTCTCACCTGGGAACTGTGTCGGACCATTGAGGTGTGCTAAGATACTACACGCTCCAAGGCATCCATGACCTTTGCAGTACAGCCATCAGAAATTGTGAATGTGTAGGAGAGAGAGACAAAAAGAAGCCAATACAATAAGAGGAACAGAAGGTTGTGTTGCAACGATTCCATCGACAAGGTAATGTTGCAAATGACTCCCACGCCCAATCCCCCACACCCCTTAAACCAGCATAAAAGTCATGTGTTTATAGCTGCCTTCAAAGCACCATTGCTTGACTTGCTTGTCTCCAGTGTTAAACTGTAAGTTTGCCTTTTTATAATTAAACATATTTCTCCACTTCACCTCTGGTTCCATCTGCGTTTGGGTCCATTTGCAAACACACCATGACAGAAAAATCCAGACAAGTTTTGGATCAAGCACACAGGAACTTGGACAAGAAAAAAGGTTCCAGGTGATCGCTGATGTTTATCAGTAGCTCCTTGTTACCCCTTGTTCACTGTGTCATCGACCAGAGGTGATCGTACACTGAAGGCTGTTGAGACCAACCACCAGAGAACTCTGGCCAAGATCTTAGCTCCCGGATTCCAGAGGTCACTGGCACAGGAAACCATGCCTCTGCCTCCCCAACTACAACTGTCTCCACCACCACCTGTCTCAGCTTCTCCTACGTCTTCCACTCGCCGCAGAAGAATTTTCTAGTCTGCTTCATGTCACCAGAAGTGTCTCCAGCACCTTCCAGCAGTCTGCCAAAGAGCTTCAGAGTCTGCTCACAGATGCCTCTGGGTATCAGCGCCCAGACTTGTGCCCGACTTATCTGAGCAGTTGGAGGTCGAACCACCTCCTGTACTAGTTCTTGAGTTCCTTAATGAGGGTATTTTGGAGGAACCGCCTCGTGTTCCTGTGTTCTTCTACGAGAGTGTCCAGGTGGACCCGCCTCATGGTCCTTTTCCTGTGTTCTTCGACAAGAACGTCAAGGCCAAATTAAGTCACAAACTGGTTGTTCTAGAATTCAGTGCATCATGTTACAGTATCTTTATCATTTTTAATGTTGCTAACCAAAAGTAGTTTGCTACTTGATGAGGTTTGAAAAGGTGTTTTCTTTTATAACACAATGAGGCTGAAAAGTAAGTAATGCCACAATATTAAAAGGCAAAATCGTAATTTTAGGGGTACACAGTGTTTACAAAAATGTATAATACCAACATTTTATTCCTGTGACAGCTCTATTGCAATAAATGGACCTCATTTGTGTTCTTTACAGGAGTTACATTTATTGTCATCACCTGACACGTTTGCTTTCTTTTAAGAATTAATCTTAAGCAAGAAAACCTGAATATTCTTACCTGAATGCATTCACTTAGTCAATATATGAACAATGAAAATACATTTTCTTCTTCTAAGACCAATCAGTGTGAAACATAAAAACACAAATCTGTCTTCTCTTTTTTCTGTTTGCTTTAAAAAGGTGCTGTGAGGTTCCCTGAAAATAGTCAATGTTTTGTTACTCCCACACACACAAGAGCAGCGACAGTCTCCTTTATGATGGAAAGCAATCTGATACCTCTAAGCCTGCTTCATTTAAAATATAGTAGTGTGCTGCTTCGCTTCTGAGAGATGCTCCCTGTCTTGTGCATGCGTATGTTTGTGTGTGCCTAAGACTCTGAGATGATGCATAGACTCTGACAGTTTGACAGATGAACAGATTTAGAGAGCTCGAAAGACCCCGCCTGTTCAATGTAGGCAGGAGCAATAGTGTGAGTATCAATTTGAGTGTGTGTAATTGTGTGTGTACACAATAAGTTTTGCTAAAGGTGCATTTTATGCTTTTTATTGATACATAACATTTATTAGCTAGGCATATAGAGCAGTCTCACCTATTGGCATGACTACCCTACAAAATATACAGCATATGCAGGTATGTAGGAAAGCAACGTTTTTAGGATAGGCTGTGGGCGAATTTAATGCTGATGTTCTACTGGTACACAACACTTCCTATGTGCATATATTGCTGGCTGTAATGTGTAAAAAGGCTTGAATTAAATGTATATTTTGCTGCAGTATCATAATATAGCATTTAAATATATATGTATAGATCTATATATACACTGCTCAAAAAAATAAAGGGAACACTTAAACAACACAATATAACTCCAAGTAAATCAAACTTCTGTGAAATCAAACTGTCCACTTAGGAAGCAACACTGATTGACAATCAATTTCACATGCTTTTGTGCAAATGGAATAAACAACAGGGGGAAATCTTTGGCGATTAGCAAGACACACTCAATAAAGGAGTGGTTCTGCAGGTGGGGACCACAAACCACTTCTCAGTACCAATGCTTTCTGGCTGATGTTTTGGTCACTTTTGCATGTTGGTGATGCTTTCACACTTGTGGTAGCATGAGACGGACTCTACAACCCACACAAGTGGCTCAGGTAGTGCAGCTCATCCAGGATGGCACATCAATGCGAGCTGTGGAAAGAATGTTTGTTGTGTCTGTCAGCGTAGTGTCCAGAGCCTGGAGGCGCTACCAGGAGACAGGCCAGTACACCAGGAGACAAGGAGGAGGCCGTAGGAGGGCAACAACCCAGCAGCAGGACCGCTACCTCCACCTTTGTGCAAGGAGGAACAGGAGGAGCACTGCCAGAGCTCTGCAAAATGACCTCCAGCAGCCCACAAATGTGCATGTGTCTGCACAAAGGGTTAGAAACCGACTCCATGAGGATGGTATGAGGGCCCGACCCCCACAAATGGGGGTAATGCTTACAGCCCAACAACATGCAGGATGCTTGGCATTTGCCAGAGAACACCAGGATTGGCAAATTCGCCACTGGCGCCCTGTGCTCTTCACAGATGAAAGCAGGTTCACACTGAGCACATGTGACAGACGTGACTGTAGACACCGTGGAGAGCGATCTGCTGCCCGCAATATCCTTCAGCATGACTGGTTTGGCAGTGGGTCAGTGTGGGGTGGCATTTTTTTGGAGGGCCGCACGGCCCTCCATGTGCTCGCCAGAGGTAGTCTGACTGCCATTAGGTACCGAGAAGAGATCCTCAGACCCCTTGTGAGACCATATGCTGTTGCGGTTGGCCCTGGGTTCCTCCTAATGCAGGACAATGCTAGACCTCATGTGGCTGGAGTGTGTCAGCAGTTCCTGCAAGATGAAGACATTGAAGCTATGGACTGGCCCGCCCGTTCCAGACCTGAATCCGATTGAGCACATCTGGAACATCATGTCTCGCTCCATCCACCAACGTCACATTGCACCACAGACTGTCCAGGAGTTGACAGATGCTTTAGTCCAGGTCTGGGAGGAGATCCCTCAGGAGACCATCCTCCGTCTCATCAGGAGCATGCCCAGGCGTTGTAGGGAGGTCATACAGGCACATGGAGGCCACACACAATACTGAGCCTCGTTTTCACTTGTTTTAAGGACATTACATCAAAGTTGGATCAGCCTGCAGTGTGTTTTTCCACTTTAATTTTGTGTGCGACTCCAAATCCAGGCCTCCATTGTTATGATTTGGGGTTGTTTGGTTTTTGGTTTCTGGGTTTTTCTTATATTTCTCTCTCAGTTTTTGAATCATGCTTCTGTTTATTATTTTTCTGGTCATGTTTTAGTTTTGTTCATGTTTTGTCAAGTTTGGTTTTGGTCATGCTTTAGTCTTTGTTTGTATTCATGAGTCTCTGTTCTTGCTCCAGCCAAGTTCTGTCTGTTAATTTTTCTTTATCTGGTTCACCTGCTCCAAACTAATCTGTGTCCTAGCTTCACCTGTTTCACACTCTATATATACACACCTGTTCAGTTATTCGTGGCGGAAACATTTTCAAACCATGTCTTGTTTTTCCAAATCATGCTCTTGTCTTGTAGTTCATGCCATGCCTGTCTTGCCTGCCCGTTTATTGTTTTGTTCCTGCGTCTTTTGAGAGTGAGTTTTTGTTTTTTATTAAATCGTTTTTCACTTACCATCACGCTGCCTGCTCGTCTGCAATCTGGGGTTCCTCCGCTGCACAGAGCCTAACAGAATGTTTCCGCCAACAATGGACCTCGCGGGTGATCATCAGGCTAGCTCAATGGACCTCTTTACTTTCCTGTCTCGGGAGGCGGAGAAGACGCTGCGCCGTTCTGCAGGGCTGTCAGTGCCGCAGTCGGCTTATGATGGATCAAGGTTGGCGATTCCATGTCCGGGGACAGGTCCCCTTCTTCGCCATTCTTCTCCTCCCCTTCATACGGCAGTAAAGCCCGCATCCTCCTCCCGCCGCAAGAAACGCCGTCGTGGAGCACCGTCCTGTGTTTCAGCCAGCGAGGAGGAGTCTCCCACGGCTGCTGCTGCCACGCCTGGAGCGGTAACTCCCTTGCTCGCTGGCGGGAGGGTTGCAGCAAGTAAGCCCGCATCTTCATCTGCCACAGCACTGTCTCCCAGGCTTGCTGCAGCTCCGCCCATGCCGTCTTCGCTCGCTCCAGCTTGGTGTTCTGAGGCAACACCTGACGAGCTGGAGCAGCGGTTAAGGTTTTTTGCTCGCCAGATCAAGAGCTTTAGGAGGACCAGTCTCATGTATTCCTCTCCGGAGTTGATGGAGAGGATCAGGCAGATGGAGGGGATTATGAGACTGCAGTAAGGCAGTTTTACTGCGGTCCAACTTCCACGCCAGGACTCCAGGGAGCTGCTGCTGCTGCAGAGCAGCCCACGCCAGGACTCCAGGGAGCTGCTGCTGCTGCAGAGCAGCCCACGCCAGGACTCCAGGGAGCTGCTGCTGCTGAGCAGCCCACATTAGGTCTCCAGAGCGCTGCTGCTGTTGAGCAGCCCACGTCAGGTCTCCAGAGCACTGCTGCTGCTGCTGTTGAGCAGCCCACGTCAAGTCTACAGCCTGCTGCAGAGTTTCCGGAGGGGCCCGTGGGCAGGCTGCCTCCACGACCAGGTCCTGAGCACCTCCTTGGTTTCCTGTTGAGGGTGCTCATGGAACTCAGGCCTGGCGCACAGCCTGACTCACCACAGCCAGAGATGACTCCTGACCCTAAGTCTGCCTCAACCTCCTCCACACATCGCAGAGGACGTTGTAAGAGGGACGCCTCAGGGGGTCCTGGCAACGCCTCAGCTCCTGCTCACCCCACCGAGGGTCCCGGCGACGCTTCGGCTCCTGCTTACGCCACCGAGGGTCTCGGCGACGCCTCGGCTCCTGCTCACGCCACCGAGGCTCCGGCCGACGCTTCAGCTCCTAGTCAGCAGGGGGTCGCTGAAAGTCTGGTCCTGGTCATGGTTCCTGATTCAACTGACAAAGGGTTCGAGGACAAAACAACCCCGGACCCTGTTTACATCATCGAGGACTTCAAGGAGCAGCTTGTCCTCATTCTGCCCCCAGAACCCATAGACGAGGGTTTCGAGGAAGAAGCTCCGCCAGATCCTGTCTCTGGGGAGTTCAAGGAGCAACTTTTCCTCGTTCTGGTCACTGAGGGTTCACCAGGCTCTGCCTCTGCCTCTGAGGGTTTGCCAGGCTCTGCCTCTGCCTCTGAGGGTTCGCCAGGCTCTGCCTCTGAGGGTTCGGCAGGCTCTGCCTCTGAGGGTTCGCCAGGCTCTGCCTCTGAGGGTTCGCCAGGCTTTCGCCGTCACCCGCCGGAACTCTGTGCCTGTTTCTGGCCCTCCTGCCGGTCGCCCGCCGGAACTCTGTGCCTGTTTCTGGCCCTCCTGCCGGTCGCCCGCCGGAACTCTGTGCCTGTTTCTGGCTCTCCTGCCATAGCCCCCACCGCCCGCCCTGGTCGGGTTGTTTTTGTTTTCTTTATACAGAAGTATTCAATGAGAATATTTCATTCATTCAGATCTAGGATGTGTTATTTGAGTGTTCCCTTTATTTTTTTGAGCAGTGTATATACACGTGTACACACACATATGAGAAGGTATCTGGAGGATTTTGAGACAATACTTTAGTCTTCAAGTGCAAAGAAATTAATTGTTTTTCCAAACTCAAGGAGCCATTTAAAAAAAACTGTGATCTCAATGTTAACCAAAATAAGTTTTTTCCAAAACTGAGCAGCCCTAGTCGCTGGCGCCTGACAAATAGACAGATGAGGAGATGGGATTAATTTTATTGACAAGTTGCAAGACTAATGTGAGTATTTCTAAATAATGAGACTGAGATTTGAACACTAATGTTGTTTAAAGTTGCTCTACCATATGAGTTCAGTTGTTGTATCTTTCAGCCAACATAAGGAAGCAGGGTGGAGGCTACCTGCTTCATTTATTCATTTTCTGCAACATGCAACCTTCAGCAGGCATTACACACAGAGGAGAACAGAGATCCTTCTTTCCTTCGTGAAATTAAGAAATTAATTGGCAGATTTATCTGAGTGCGTTTCCTGAACATGCTGTTTATATGCATTTACTTTTTATGTCAAAAATGACTAAGAGCTCACAGTTGTGTTTAAATATGCATTTCTGTGTTTTAGTTTCTCCCCACATCCTACAAATTATTCATTCTACATGAAAAATACAACTTGAATGATCAAAGGGGGGGACCTAAGCATAATAATCTCTCCTTACCCTTTCCAGCAGAGGGGAAAATATTGTAGATACACAGTAAAATGGTTACGATTGCTGTCTGCTTCAGCTCCTCCCAAACTGTTGGAACATCATAGCTCGTGGGAGTGTTTCCTCATAAAACATTTTCATATGTCCAAACAGATCACAGTTGCTCACTGCTTTATGACAGATAACACTTTAAGGTGTGGTATTGGTGTGTACACGTAACGACAACATAAGCTGTATTCTTCCTAATTCCCAAATCCCAAAGACAGCAACACAGTTATCTGACACACATACAATAAAAAAATAATTTGAATAAAAACAATCTCTTGCTTTAGTGAGTCGTCAGGCCTTCTTTGCATCTCCTAGGAAGCCAAGCAATGAATTTAAACAAGGATTGTAAACAGGTCAACTTTTCTTGAACTTTTCTCACATTTTGTGTTTTACTGGGATCGAATGTGATAAACCAAAACCAAAACACTTCAGAGATCACCCAGTTAGTAGAGGTTTTTGGCCAATATGAAAAACCCTGTGAAAAGTAACACCCCACATTACCATGAACACATCATCTACACTATGAAACATTGTAGTGGCAGCATAGTAATGTAGCAATGCTTATCTTGAGCAGAGGCAGGGAAGCTGGTCAGTCAATGAGAAGATGGTTGGAGCTAAATACAAGACAATCCTGGAAGAAAACCTCTTAGAGGCTGCAAAAGGTTTTAGACTGGTACAGAGGTTAACTTTCCAACATACATACAGGTAGAGTGGTACAGATTGAATTATAGAAGTTCTAAGCAAACCTAATCAAAATCCAGACCTAAATCCAATACAAAATCTGTGATGAAACAAAAAAAAATTATATTTATAGATACACTCCAAACAGTTTACACATTACATCCACTCAGAGAGGAGTCTGCTGGCTTAAGAAAGCTGCTACAGTTAGTTCTCCAGTAAATGTGCTGCATAAAAATTCACAGTTATGCAGTTTTTTTTTCTTACTACCAGGTTTCTATTACATGCTCGCTATACTTCAGCGGGCTGTCTCTTTGTGTTTTGTTCCAGAACAGAAATCCCCGCTTTGGTGACTGTGTGTTGGCACAGTTTTGCTTCACTTACAGTTTTATATTTGCTTGCACTGTATATAAAATGTTTAACCTCTTTGTATTTGATTTGTTTTTATGTGCCCTTGTGGCTTCTTTGTCACTGTCTGGCTCCATTACCCAACATTTGACTAATGAGTCTCGCAAAAGCATATTTGCATCAAAAAATCCCGAACAGATCCTGACTGGTGCGATGGACCCAAACTTAGCAGTGGGAGACAGCTACAGGTGGGAAGCGGTGATTTGCTCACAAAGTGGAAGGATAAAAAAAAATCTGCAAATAAATAGCAGTGATGGATTTTTTTGGTTCTGTGCATAACTCCTCACTATGTGCACTGAATCAAACACTGTGGATAGATTGATGTTTTTGCCTGTGGTTGTGCACCAACAAATAGATCCACACTTGGAAAACTGTGCTGTCAGTTGCAACTCTTTTTATTTTGTAGAACAGTTCCATTAAGCAGATATCTCTTCCTTGTTCAGAGTTAGTTTCACTAGCAAATATTTTCGCTGTACCAGAGATAAAATCCTGATGTACTTTGAATCGGAAAAATCTGGAAGAGAACTGATTAAAAACTTGGTTTTAGTACACTTGGAGCAGGACCTTTTGGACAGACTACTTTCCACCCCCTAGTGGATCTTTAAAGAAGCTCAGCCTGTTTTACCAAGCTGAAATGTGAAGTATTTACTCAAAGTTTCTATATGCATGCATGCTTACTTACAGTTGCTAGAGATTATGGATTTCAGATTGAATAATGAAGACAAAAAAAAACACAAGGAAGTCTTTTTGCAAATGCCTCTGAACATTAGATGCAGAAGGTTTGCTTTTGCTTTTCTGGTTGTGCTTTTCCTAAGAAATTTGTCATTTTGAATATTGCGTGAATATAGATTCACTGCATTAATTAAGATTTATCTCAATTTACTTTGAACTGCTACTTAGAATTGTTTAGCTTTCCAATCCACCTGCAAAATAGTTTCTGTTTCTTTAGTTTTACTTCTTCACCATCACTGACAATTTCATCAAGAATCCTAGGACCTTGTGATTTTAGGTTTCCACTAGCAGTTCAAATCATACTTGCAAATGAGGAAGTGAAATGCATATTTCAGTTATTACGATGATGCTCTCACACCACTAGGTTAATCCTTAAGGGGGCATATTGCCTTCCCTTTGTCCCAACATAGGCGGGTGGATAATCGAACGAAACATATTTGCAATCTTAAGATGCCTGGCAAAACTGTAATTGCTGTGGCAAACATAATTTAGAGCTCTTACAGGTGTGACAGAATGAGCTGTGCATGTGTGTGCATATGCATTTGTTGATGTTTAACCCAAGTTGAGAATGAGACTCTTCTCATAAAATGATGCATGACACAACATCTGGATTCCTATATGTGACCTATTGCTTGTAATCAAGTAGGTGTCCTCCTCTCCTATCCAGTGCTGCAATCTGAGACTGAGAGACAGATTTAAACGAAAGATCTACAGTGCATTGCAAAAGTGTTCATACCACTTGTTCACCTAATGTTTTAGATTTTATGTAATCGAGTAACAGAATGTAGTGCATAATTTTGAAGTGGAAGTGGAAAATAATACATGAATATCAGATTTGATCATTGAAACACAACAAATCTAGATCAACAAGTCTCCACTAGATTTGCACAACTAGAGTTTTTTTGCATGGTTTGTTGAGCAAAACAGTTCAACCAGATACTCATTTGAATTTAAGTCTGGACTTTGACTGGACCATTCTATTACATAAATATGTTTTTATTAAAACCATTCCATCGAGCTTAGGCTGTATGTTTAGGGTTGTTGTCCTTCTGGAAGGTGAACTTTGGCTCCAGTCTCAAGTCTCAGCCTCAAACAGGTTTTCCTCTGTTGTCCTATATGTAGCTTTATCTAACTTCTCGTCAACTCTGACCAGCTTTTTTGTCCATGCTGAAGAAAACAAAACACCCCCACACCATGATCCTGCCACCACCATGTTTCAAAACTGGGATTGTATGTTCAGGGTTTATGTGCAGTTTTAATTTTCCTCCAAACATGGCTTATCAACCAGAACTTTCTCTGGCTCTTTGTTTCTTCCCCCAAAGGGCTTTCTTCTAGCCACTCTCCCATAAAAGGCAGATTCGCAAAGTGCACAACTAATTGTTGTCCTTTCAAGAGATTCTCCCACCTTAGCTGTGGATCTCTGTAGGTCCTCCAGAGCTACCACGGCTGCTTCTCTGATTAAGGAGCCCTACAGAGGTGGAAGGATATGTCTTGGTAGGTTTGCAGTTGCACCATACACTCCTTGGTCTTCATGCTGTTTTTTTTTCTAATTTTCTCAAAAAAAAAACCTTTGAGGGCTTCACAGAACAGCTGTAATCATACTGAGATTAAATTGCACACAACTGGTCTCTATTTACAAATTAGATTACTTTTAGATGAAGGCAGTTGGTTGCTTTGAATTTAAAGTAAAGGGGTCTGAATACATTTACATGCCATACTTTCTATATATGTATGTGTAAAAATTATAGATCATTTTTATTTTATTTCCCAATTACGCACTACTTTGCGTTGGTTTATCATATAAAATCTGTATACAGTACATGGTCTGTGGTTGTAATGTGATAAAGTGTGAAAAATATCAAGAGGTAAATACTTTTTCCCAGACACTGCATATTCGCATTAAGAATGGCTTTTCATTCTCAACTTATGTCTCTGGGACAAAAAAGCAGCGAGCAGCATTTGTCTTTCTGACTCTGCGAAGGGACCTCACATCCAAACTCCCCAACCCCCCACCTGCCTACCTCACCCATCTCATCTTGATCCAATAGATGGAACGCTTCTAGCACCCCCCAGGAAAAAGCAGAAGGCGTCTTGATAACATCCGTCATCTATTTTATTTTTTCCTTATTCTTATTTTTCAATTTGTTGGCTGGGGAAAGGTCAGAATTAGTTATCGACGTGACTGTGTCTAAGCCAGAGACGAGGAACCACATCCGCTGTCGTGGGCCCCCAAAGCTATTTTCCTCAGACCCAGCTGTAACCCTAATCTATGTGTAGGTGCATCAGAACATGATTGGCCTGACACCGGTAGGTTCAGGTACCTTTTTGTGTTGTTTGTTTGCACTTAAGATAAGTACTTGTGTATTTAATATGAATCATACTTTCATTTCTACTTATTTTCCTCTTGATACTGTTTTCTTGTCCTGACAGAGTATTATTTGCATGTATTAGCACAACAGAAAGCTGACCATCATCATCCATCATTAATCTCAAGTGCTCCTCAAATGTTGTTTGTGATTTCAAATCAGTGTATGGACTCACTCTCTGATTTGAGTCAAAGGTTTTTTAAAGTGGCACAGTTCTGCTGGCCAAAACGGATTACATTTCCACTTTCTTGCAGCATCCCACTTTCTCCTTCTACCTTCTGCCATCCATTCCGAAACGAGCGGCGATTCCCAGAGTGAACGGCTGCTGTCTCACAGTCCCAGACCTGTGAAATGATGATGGAGGAGCAGGGGGTCCTCACCCATCAGTCTTTATCTCTCCTTTTTAGCCCTCCCCCTACTTCCACAGCCACCACCATCTAAAGTATGCCACAGTGTACTCTGGTTGTGGTCACTGCGACGGTGACGGATATTCCTGGTCGGACAGACCAGCGCCACCTTTAACCTAAAGCGACCCTTGTAAGGCCTTTGCGGTTAGAGGTGAGAAAGAGAAGACAGCAAACATTATTCTGAGTAGAAGACTTACATTCTTCTCTTTTCTGCTCCTCAGATTTTAAGCTGGTGCAGTAGTAATTCATCTCATGCCACCAATTTATTTTGAGCAGAGCATTGCATTATTTAGATGATGCTTATCTCACCCCCAGAATTGCTATCTTGTCGAGGCCGGTGCAAAACGGCATCCGTATCTCTGGCACTCATCATCTCATTTATTAACTAAGAGGAAATCTGAGCAGAGGCAGATATGCAAGAGTGATTAGACATTCAAAAATGTTGATGCTATTTGTCTGCACTTGTTTTTTTTCTTCATCTGCTGGATTTTAAAAGACATTAGCCACATACTGTAAGAAATAAATCAAATAAATGGATTAGCAGAGCTAAATAGTTGTCAGGAGCCTCAAAAGGCCTTATGAAGACAGATCTGCCTCTTATGGAGGCAATCAGGTATGGGACTTATCATAACAGAAATTAGGAGTGGGGCCCATTTTTTATTCAACAACCCAAGGCTACATTTCCATAAAAAAACTAATGGCCAAGTATATTATTCTGCTAAAGCGGGCTACTGCTGGCTCCCATACTTTTAAACACACTCACACACACATACACAATAAAATATATAAATTATATATTTTAATATATATATATATATAAAAATTATATAAATTATATATATTTATATAAATAAATATTTTTTAAAAAAAAAATATATATATATATATAATATATATATAATGTATATATATATGGGGGGGGGTATGGTGCAGCAAAGTAAAGTAAAATTAGAAGTAGGAAACATTATCTGACCTTTGCATCGTTTTAGCATAGAACACATTTGAATATGGGGGTTTTAAAGGGGTATCTATTAAAAGAGGTGTAACAACCCTTCCAGCTCATGAGACAGTACACGATGTTGAGTTCGCAAGCATGATACAAGATTTTTGCATTATTTTGGGGATCACTTTAATTCCCCTTTTGTCACTAATAGGGTGTAGGTTTCACAGATCACAACCTGTGTTTTAAAAAATCTGTAATCAACGTAAAATATTTGAGTCCAGTGTTGGTTAGTTAATATGTTGAGTTCTTATGAGTTTATGCCGTAGAGGCTGAATTAGCCACAACAACTGTTTAAACATCTAGAATTTGAGTAACATTTTTATTATTAACAGATGTGACTTCTAAATGTGAAAAACTTGACAGCACAATTGAATACTTACATAAGTCTTATTTGTATCATCTTATTTGTAATGGATTTAAAATCAATAGATCCAAATGATGTATCTGAGTTATATTTCTCTGGTCTGCTCTGAAGACATTGTCCAGTCATGAATTTGCTTCAGAATAAAAAATCCCTGTAAAGGTTCGTTGAGTCTACTGGTCCCTCTCTTTAAATATCCAGTAAATCAAATACCAACAATGTTGCTAAATAGAATAAAGGGTTCATAAATTTCAAACTGAATCTCTGAGCAGATTCCTACATACTCTCGATCGACTGCTTGGAGCAGTGTGTCACATATGAAAAAGTTCAATGTGGACACATTTTCCTGCTGAGCAGTTTATTGTGTGACACAGCACTGGGTCGTTGTACGGAGTTTTAGTATGCCCAACTATATTTTGCCCTCAAGTGTGGTTAGCAGCTAACTGCTAATGGTCAGTCTATCAAATTAATTTAACAGCTCTGACAAATAATTCCTATCAGAGTTGTTGCTGTTTCTTATTTTCCATTAGGTTCCTGTCAAGCAGATACTAAATTAGATAGAAACATCAATATTGCACATACAGTAGATTTAATGTAGGTATTTTTTTTACCTGTTTAAAATGTAAATTTGCTAAATTTAGCACAATTGGGTATAAATCCAACCACCAGATGGCAGCAAAGCACTTCCAATATGATCCTTGGTATTTGCAGAATATGCATTGGTCGGAATAGGAAGAATATACCTGTCACTTTGGCTGCATTAAGACTGGAAGAGATTTGAGGCGAATTCACGGCAATAGTCTAAAAGGAGTTAAAGCACTCCCCTTCATATCCAGGGCTCATGATGGCTTATGCTTACCTTCACCAAAAGAAGTCACATACTGACAGCAACTGGACAGCTCTTTGCAGGACAGACTTCAATTACACCCCTAATTACACATGTTTTAAATGATTCTTGAAGCTTCTCCACTCTTTTGCCAAGTACATGTTGAAGTTTAAGATAAAGTTAATTTCTGGCTCTCCTAAACGCCACCTGTGAATGCTGCTAAACTACAGAGCAAAGTTTCCTTAGCCCAGGGGTCTTTTTTCCCTTAAAGCGTCATGCATTAGTAACTTAGAAGATTGTTTCAAGAGTTAAATTCCAACATTCAGACAGCTGGCATGTGAAAATGTCATCACTGCCCCCCACATGAAAATGGGAACAGAAGGGAGGCAAGCCAAAAGGCCATTAAAATCTGTGATCATTTATTTCCACTCCTTCGTCTAATCCATCTCTCTGGGGAATGGTTCTGTCCTTATCCACCCAAGGCTACCAATCTATTCTCCTGTCTGTATCCATGCATCAAAATGAACCTGTGAAACACTCAGATGTTCTCCTTTTTTTTTCTGCGCCTGTTTCTTGTCTTCCGTCTCTGTCTCCGGTAGGCTCAGATTTCCTCCTCTGGTTTCTTTTTTCCTCTACTCCTATTTATTCACTGGGTTTCTGCTGGGCTCTTTGTCTTTCTGTTCTCACCTTTTCTCTCCTCAGCACCTGTTTTCGCTTCTCTCCCACCCACTTTCCATTTTATCGTGACAAAAACGTCTTGGCAAATCCAATCCAAATCATATCCCAACAAAAGGTAGCAACGACGACATTTTGTCAATGGCAATTTAATCCACGGAGAGCGAGGTGTATGTAATGCTGTGCATGTTCCGGGAAGCTGTCCGATTGCATTTGGATTTGCGCAGATCTGGTACCTGTTCAGATAAAGAGAGAGAAAAATTACACACACTGGGCTCATTTTTCACAATTATCTTTTATTTTCTTCTTTTTCTCTTCTTATGCATATTTTTGGAGACAGATCTTTGTGCGAGTTTTGATAGATTTGTTTTCCCTAAAGATATCTGAGCACCTGAGGGCATCGGAGTGGACGAGGAGGAGGCGGTTTGTCTCCCTGCCTAACCTTGTATTTTGGGATGATAAGAGTAAGAGGTCTGAGGCATGCAGCTCATCATTCAACACCTCACCAGTCATGAAACGACAGAGGATAAAAGCGCTGCCTCAAAACCAAGGTCCAATTCCCCATCAGGCCCACATCTCCAAGGTTAGCCATACCATTGCACATTCACGTCAAGAAATAAAAAAGTACAGCCTGGCTCGTTGCCTGACACAAAAAACTTTTGCTAATGCCTGCCACAAAGTCCCAATAAACACTGTGTGAATATTTATAGACCATTAATAAACTATGTGTAAACCGCTAGTGTCACCAAACAGGTGAAGTGGATCATGGGGAATGACTGTGAGAGCTTTAATGTCGGCTGAGGCAATCCTGAAGGTAGATAAATGACCCTCGGCGTCTCACAAACACGTGCACATGGGATCGGTTGCCAGGAATCCCAGATGGAGAGGTCTGTGATCTGCACCGGTCCAAACTCCAGCAATGTAATTGGTGAAATTGTGTGATGAATTGCAGCCATTTAGCTTTTCTTTTACTATCTGCAAGCTTCAGCAAGTTTCCTTACTAATGTACAGCCAGCTTCGTTTCTAAGGGTAGAGTTGGGAGAGGATCGGCCGATGTTAAATATGTACAATTGGGCAAGTAATTACATTAATAAGGCCCTAAATGAGCAGCGGACCAGGAACTGAAATCCAAAATCCCTCATCCTTTGAGAGATCAGAGCGCAACCTATTACAGTATCTGCTCAAAGTTTAAATGGAGCCTAGAAGAAAAGGTTTTTTACTTTGTTTCTTCTCTATGGTTTTGAATTTTCCACTGGTCATCTCTCTGTTCAACAGACTAAGAAAGAGATGTTCAGCAAAAGCAATAATGAAGCAAAACTTGTGAACCTTGGCAGAGGGAAAAAAAAAGAAAAGAAAAGCCCCTGTAGAATGGCTTAACTCTATTTTATCACAAGTTGCTCAAGTTTAACATAGGACCTTGTCTGGTTTTATTTATTTACAATGTGTTATAGATTCTTTCAGCACCTGAGGCTTTTATTGATTGAAATGCATTTGTTTATCCACAGATTTATTCCAATGGAGAAGCTGCAGTGTTTGTTGCTAAATGCTAAAGCAAACCTGTCATTGCTAAAGAGCCTGTATTTGTCAGGTATCTGACCAGCTTGACCAGGAGTCCTGTGAAGAAACTGCTTTAGAGGTGCAGGTGGATACATTCAAAATATGTAAACGTTTTTTTTTATTTCAGTCATTCATTTCAAAATGTGAAAATCATATTTTAGGTTCATTGCACAGATTTTAAGCCTCAGTTCATATGTTTATGGCTTAAAACTAATGAAAACTCCAAATTCTCAGAAAATTGGAAAATTGTACAACACCAAACAATATGTTATGGCCATGTTACTGCCCACACATTCCTGGTGAAGACTTGCTTTACTTGACTGTTGTCCAGCAGACAGTCACTGATACTATCCACTGATACTGTGAGTTTAAGCTAAAGAAGCTGGCTGTTCAGGTGGCTGTATCCAAGCTTATTAATGGAGTTGAGTGGAAGGAAGAAACGTGATAGGAAAAAGCAACTGGGATAATAAAGGCCTTGAGATTTTTGTGAAGCATTCCTTGTGCTAGGCCGCTCCTGAATCAGAGACATTTTACCTGGGTTAGGGAGCAATAGGACTGGACTGTAATATAATATATTCTGTAATTAAATTCACTTTTCCTGAAAAAGTGAATTTTGGGTTTTCATTAACATTTAGCCACAATCAGCAAAATTAACAGAAATAAACCTTATAAATATATCACTGTGTGTAGAATGAATCTATATAATGAGTTTCACTTTCTGAATTACTGAAACTTTTCAATCATATTTTAATTTACTGTAATGCACCTGTGTATAAAATGCTGATGCAGCTACTGATTTGGTCTCATTGTTAGTTGCAAATACTATGTGGCTTTATTTGGTTGCTTTAGCACTGCCAGAGGAAGACTGTGACTGAAGTCAACATTACAACTGGGGAATCCTGAAATCATCAAGCATTCCTGAAGGCCTTGTGCATTTTAGCCAGTGTGTGTAGAAAACAGTGGAAGTTATTTATTAGTCTTCCGGGTGTTTTTTATCTTATTAAATCAATGGCACATATAGTGCTGTACAACATCTATTTGTGAGCATGCTCATTTAGTGTTTGAACATTTATATCTTCTTTTACTGCTAATAGTAGTTGGCACATCAACAATCAGCAAATTTCACAGAATTTCGGATTTGAAAATAGAACAAAATCAAAGTGAAATGCCATTATTCCCTGATCCGTAACAAATCAAACACAGCATAAGAGTCGGCTGCGTTTGAGTGCAACATTTATGGAAACAACAAGCTTCAGTAAGAGCTTTGTTTTTACTGTGTGTCAGAGATACTATTACAGCAGAGATCAGAAGTATATATGTGTGTTTTTCAACAAGTTTAAAATAAGAAAAAGGAGCCTTAAAAGGTTAAAACTTCTGCAATTGATTTTATCTTATGCTACAGAGGCTTCATTCACAACATATTTTCACCATTTGTTCAACACCAGAGAAGAGTTTGATGGACTGCAAAAATAATCTGAGCGTCAAACAAGAACATTTTGGCCCATCTGTCACTGTTTAAAGGCTGCTTTAAAAAGAATGGACAATAATTGTTGTCTGTCAAAGCAACCAGAAAAAAGAGTTGCAATTGTCTCAGGATTGATGACAACTACTTAATGTTTTTTCTTTCCGTCAGATCCACTGATCTTTATTTTTCTGTGTTTTTCTGTGTTTTTGTTCTGTGTTTTATTTTGGTAAATAACAAAATCTTTATTACCACCTAAAGCAATTGGTCCAGCTACAGACCATACAAACTAGCTCCACTGGAAACCTGATCACTACAATTGTCATTTGTATATGGTACAACTTTATTTTAAACCTAGCCTGTAACCAGTGATGGGTGGGTTACTTAAAGGGGACATATCATGCTTTTAAATTCTTCCTTTTCAAACTTAAATCATTCAGTTGTGGTCTATATAAAGTGGAACTGCAATGCTTTGGTCGGAACTCCTTGTTATTGTAGGGGCCTATACCCCTGTACCCCTGTACCCCTGGTACCATCTCTTTAAATGCTATTCTTCTCATCTGGTAAACATGAAAAGGTCTCAGACAACTTAGGTCAACTGTTATTACTTCATATTTATATTTATATATGTATATACACTGCTCAAAAAAATAAAGGGAACACTTAAACAACACAATATAACTCCAAGTAAATCAAACTTCTGTGAAATCAAACTGTCCACTTAGGAAGCAACACTGATTGACAATCAATTTCACATGCTTTTGTGCAAATGGAATAAACAACAGGGGGAAATCTTTGGCGATTAGCAAGACATGATCAATAAAGGAGTGGT
Organism: Crenichthys baileyi; assembly: GCA_036173005.1. Taxonomy (NCBI): domain Eukaryota; kingdom Metazoa; phylum Chordata; class Actinopteri; order Cyprinodontiformes; family Goodeidae; genus Crenichthys; species Crenichthys baileyi. The sequence continues at coordinate 135,374 of JAHHUM010000713.1, read as the reverse complement.
TCTGCAGGTGGGGACCACAAACCACTTCTCAGTACCTATGCTTTCTGGCTGATGTTTTGGTCACTTTTGAATGTTGGTGGTGCTTTCACACTCGTGGTAGCATGAGACGGACTCTACAACCCACACAAGTGGCTCAGGTAGTGCAGCTCATCCAGGATGGCACATCAATGCGAGCTGTGGCAAGAAGGTTTGCTGTGTCTGTCAGTGTAGTGTCCAGAGCCTGGAGGCGCTACCGGCGGTAGAAACCGACTCCATGAGGATGGTGTGAGGGCCCGACGTCCACAAATAGGGGTCATAATCACAGCCCAACACCGTGCAGGACGCTTGGCATTTGCCCGAGACCACCAGGATTGGCAAATTCGCCACTGGCGTCCTGTGCTCTTCACAGATGAAAGCAGGTTCACACTGAGCACCAGTGGTGTGCATAGACATTTTGGGGGGCAGGTGCTCAAGTGGAAAAAATGGGCCCCTTGTGCGGCACATGGAGCTGTCGGTTGCCTTTGTAGTGTGAGATTTATTACAGGCACAGCATGAACATAATTTTATGTATTACTAAGCACTCACAAAACAAGCTATCCTGTGGGATCTAGGGAAAAGACCACCCAGGAAAAAGAAACTCAAAACAAGAATGCATTTTACAAAATTCTTAAGATTAATAAGGAAACAAAATTATCACAGATTGATTAAAAGTTAGATTACTGATTCAAAACCAGCCTTTAACCTGAACTTCCTGAGTCAAATTTGAAACTTACGTTATCCTTCTTTTTTTTTTCTTTTTACACACAACGTGTTTGTCTTAACTATATCATTCTGTACTTTTATCACAAAATGTCTTCTGCACCAAATAACCTTATGTTGTAGCAAAGCAGGTTACACTGCCCAATTTACCAGGTAGGTCACACTAAATGAGTTATCTTCAGAAATCTGAGTAACCAGTGACCATTCTACAGTGTAAATCAACTATACCCAGAAAATGAGTTATAAAATCTATATAGTCAAAATGAAACCAACATGATCATAAGAAGAATCATCTATACTTCTGCATGTAGACAGTGTAATATGCACCGGACAGTGCTATTTCAGACATTAAACAACAACTGGGTGATCTAACACTCTCACAAAAAGATAGCCTTAGGAATTTAGGTGTCATTTTTGATCAAGCCCTCTCCTTGGAGCATCATTTAAAACAAATTGTAAAGACCTGCTTTTCCCATTTGAGAAACATCTCCAAACTTAGATCTATAGTTTCCCCAATTGAACTAGAGATGATAATACATGCTTTTGTCTCCACACTGGATTATTGTAATGGTCTGTTTACTTGTTTTAATGAGAAGGGGCTTGCCCGTCTTCAGGTCGTCCAAAACTCTGCTGCGAGATTACAAACTCGCTTAAACAGAAGAACCCATATAACCCCTGTTTTAAAGTTGTTGCACTGGCAGCCTATTAGATTGAGATTTCATTTTAAAATTCTAGTTTAAACTTTCAGAGCTTTACTCGGTGAGGCTCCTTTATACTTTTCTGATTTGATACAAAGATATAACTCCTGTCGCAGTTTAAGGTCATCAAATCAAAAGCTTTTAATGATTCCTCACACCTGTTTCAGAACTCGAGGTGACCGCTCTTTCCAGGCTGTTGCACCCAGGCTGTGGAATGCACTCCCTATTTCCTTGCGAAGTTTGGACTCAGTGGATGATTTTAAAAAGCAGCTAAAGACATTTTTACATCAAGAATCTTTTAGTTAGACTTGAGCATATGATATGCATTTATAATTGTACTGTGTTTTTATTATGTACTGTTTACTGCCATATTCTGTTGTTATTCTGTTGTGAAGCACTTTGTTACATCCAGTCTGCGAAAACGTGCTATACAAATAAATTTTACTTACTTACTTACTATATATGACAAAAATTATTCTTAGAGAATTAAAATTAATGAGATTACAAGTCATGAGAATTGATGTCTGCTATTTAGAAATTAAATCACATCATTTTTAGCACACACAGAAGTAGAAAATACAACGTAGCCCACATGCCCCACATTTACTGAACTTTATAAAATATATTTTTAGTAGTTTATGAATTGTAATGTTAACCAGCTCATTTGGCCATATTTGCAATTAAAAAAAACATGAGTCAAACAGAAGTCATCAGGGACCATTATAGCAAATATAATACCTACATCATTGAGATAGATTTGAATTTAATTATTTCTTCTAATTTAATCTAAGAGTTAAATCGTAAACATTCTCCTGGCGCCTGGTGGCGGCCATAGAAGACATAGCGGGTAAAGGTATGCCATTGATTGGCCTGTTCTGTTTAGATAAAATGGAGGGAAGTGAAGTTTTAACTTTTTCATCTAATGTTTAGGAAGCAAATACATTTGTTTTGTTTGTTACCTGGTTGATTAGCCGCCCTGTTGGCAGAGCAAGGCTCTATTTCCATAGAGAAGAGGTAAGCTGCACCAGCGCATGTCCACCTGTCCGCTCTGCACGCAGCCCGTCTCCGTTGAGAGACACATGAGGCGGGGGCACGTATGAGTGTGGGTGAGGAGGATGGTTGTTGTCGCTCAAAATTTCAAAAACGTGGGCCACTGGTATTATAGGCCTTTAAATTCAGAAATTTTACCTTGGGCCCCAAACTATACACTGTAAAAAAAAAAAACATTTCAGGAGGACACTTTTTGTCCATAGTATAAAAGGGCAGGTGCTCTAACACCACCTAGTGTCTATCTGTACACGTCCCTGCTGAGCACGTGACAGATGTAACAGAGTCTGGAGACACCACGGAGAGCGATCTGCTGCCTGCAACATCCTTCAGCATGACCGGTTTGGCAGTGGGTCAGTAATGGTGTGCGGTGACATTTATTTGGAGGGCCAAACGGCCCTCTATGTGCTCGCCAGAGGTAGTCTGACTGCCATTAGGTACCGAGATGAGATCCTCAGACCCCTTGTGAGACCATATGCTGGTGCGGTTGGCACTGGGTTCCTCCTAATGCCGGACAATGCTAGACCTCATGTGGCTGGAGTCTGTCAGCAGTTCCTGCCAGATGAAGACATTGAAGCTATGGACTGGCCCGCCCGTTGCCCAGACCTGAATCTGATTGAGCCCATCTGGGACATCATGTCTCGCTCCATCCACCAACGTCACGTTGCACCACAGACTGTCCAGGAGTTGCTTCAGTCCAGGTCTAGGAGGAGATCCCTCAGGAAACCATCCGCCATCTCATCAGGAGCATGTCCAGGCGTTGTAGGGAGGTCATACAGGCACGTGGAGGCCACACACAATACTGAGCCTCATTTTGACTTGTTTTAAGGACATTAGATCAAAGTTGGATCAGCCTGTAGTGTGTTTTTTCACTTTAATTTTGTGTGTGACTCTAAATCCAGGCCTCAATTGGTTTAATACATTCGATTTCCATTGATATGAGCCACTGTATATATATATATATATATGGCCCCCACAGAGCCCTGATCTCAACGTCATGGAGTATGTCTGGGATTACATGAAGAGACAGAAAGATGTGAGAAAGCCTACATCCACAGAAGATCTGTGGTTAGTTCTCCAAAATGTTTGGAACAACCTACCAGCCGAGTTCCTTCAAAAACTGTGTGCAAGTGTACCTAGAAGAACTGATGTTTTTTTAAGGAAAAAGGGGGTCACTCCCCAAAAATTGATTTGATTTAGTTTCTCTTTTGTTCTTCACAGCATTTTTTTTTGATTGATAAAAAATAAATGGTTAACACCTCGATTTTTGAAAACATATTTTTTTTAAGTATTTTTTCATACCTGCCTAAAACTGTTGCCAGTAGTGTTAATTAATATTTAATTTAATAAAAATATATATTTTATAATATTATTATATATATATATATATATATATATTTTTATATATTTGTTCCACACACACACTATCTTATATCAAAGCAAGAGCAAAATGGGACAAACAGAGCCTTGCCAGGATTTAGAAACATGAAAATGCTCCAGTTCCTTAGGGGCCCTAGGTTTTCTTTATGAATGTGAAACAATATACGTGGAGTAGCATGGGGCGAGAGCTACAGTCATCAAAGGCCCCCTGTACTTCTGCGCTCATTTCCCTTCTCCTACTCCCCCACAACCCCCAGAGCCCCACCCCCTTCCCCTGCGCCCCCCAAGTCTGAACTGACATGGATTAATTACATTGCTGCACAATTTACACCCTGCTGCAAGTGCGGCAGAGAATAAAGAATGGTTGAAATGTGAGCCCAGTGACAGGGCGTTTCAATGCTGAATTGCTTTGTGTGCCATACATGTTTCGCCTCTATTGCTTTTGCGTGGAGTATGTTTACAAGGCCTGACTCGGAGGTAAACACCGGGGCCATACAGTGAAAAAATACCCTCTCCTAAAACGAGACACCCCCACTGTTTTCTGCTCACACTGGATCCTGTGCTATTTTTGTTTTTCACATGCAGGGAACTGCTATATCGCTTTATCTCCAAATTACAGTATGCATCAAACTAATACAATCATTCCTGCCTGTACTGCATGTACTTGTAAGCGTACTTATTGGTAAGCGAGCACTAGCGGAAAGCTTATCCAGTGCCAGCATGGAGCTGGCTCAGAGGTGTCAGGAGCAACTGGCAAAGTGGGCTTCCTGCCAGCTCTCCTGGCTGCCCTGCTACGAATGGTCCTTTTGTCAAAGGTGGCAGTGAGGACACTTCGGCAGGCATCAATTAACACCACCTAAAATTAGAACACATGACCAGTGCATCTGGTGTTTAAAAAAAAAGCAAACAAAAACAAACTTTAGGACATTAAAAACAAGCTCTACTGCTGACATGAATGTGAACTGAGCCGTGTAAATGGGGGCAATCACACGTCGAAGGCCAGAGGGGCATGGCCCCTGGGCAGATTCACCAAAGTCAGTCAGGTGAACTGAAAGGAAGCAAGCAATGCAAGCGAACGCATCTCTGTTTAAAGTGACCAGTAGATCAATGTACTAAAAGGCAAAGTCAAAGTTCATACCGCTTGGTGGTTGCTCAGAGAATCACTGTGGCAGCCACCGGGGTGGAGAAAAGTTTCTTCTTTCAAGTGACCACACACAGGTATAGATTTATTTGTAGGAAACAACTGTCACTTTGAACACAACTCTAGGGATTTCCCTAAAAAGTGTTAAATATAGAAGAAAAATGTGGTCAAAACCCATACAAAAGTATCAAAAGACAATTTTTTTTGTAACTGCCATCAAACCAGACTCCTATCAGCTATCAAAGGATTATCAAAATAATTGTGCTTTGCTAAATGCCAAAATTTATCAAAATCAGAAGTTTTATGTTATTTATTATATATAAGTATAAACAGCATGGGAATGTCAGCCATTAAAGCTGACATTCCCATGGACATGGGTTCTGTGTCCCAGATGTTGTCCCATCATGTTTTGGTGCAAAACGTACATATCAAACCCAGAACTAAAGCAAAAGACCTTGTGAAGATGCTGGCTGATATTGTTAAGAGAGTGTTATTACCCACTGCGAAACACGTCAAAGACTAAAAGGCCAACACTCTAAAGGCAACATCAGAAGTCAAATTGCAATTTCCAAATGCCCTTGAGGAAAAAGACCTAAACACCCCAAAGACATGTCCAGTGGTCTGACAAAACTAAAAGTGTTTGGCCATAATAACCAACATTATTTGTAGGAAAAATGGAGAAGCTTGCAAGCCTAACAACACTTCCCTAACTCTGAAGTACTGGGGTGGCCGCACCATGTTGTGGGGCTGTTTTGCTGCAGGAGGAACTGGTGAACTTCACAAAACAGATGGCATCGTTGGGAAAACATTATGTGGAAATATTCAAGCAACATCTCAAGATATCAGCTAGGAGGCTAAAGCTTGCATTCAAATGTGCCTTACAAATGGCTAAGTAAAGTGGCTTAGGGGCAACAAAGTCAAACCTTTAAAGTAGAGATGGGTGATGTGAGCTTAAGATTTTATCATAATATTTTGTGGATTTGTCGTAATTAGGATAAGGTGATGATAAGTCAAGTATTTCAACTGCATAATATCAGAGTCCAACAGATACAGTATTGCCTGAAAAATAAAACTTGGTCATTATAAAAATCACTACTTCAGTTCCCAAGATGTCCAAATGTACCATTAAACCATCCACAATAGCATTCAGTTCATCAAACAGGTATATTTATTGATACTTACATAAAATCAACTGTGTAAAGATTTTTCAAAATGCAAAAATAAGAATACCAACTTTGCTATAAGGTTTTTGGTGTTATTAAGGATAATTAATTAGAGATTATAGTTAATAAGATAAATCACAATACTTATCACAAGGCTATAATTGTCTGTCCCTGTTTTGGAGTGTTCATCCTGATACTAGTCCTGATTTCAGTGGGGGAAGCTTGTCAGTGCTCAGATCATACACCGCACACTGCATGGCAGCCATCCCAGAATAAAGCCTCTTCTCAGGATGATGCACAAAAAAACATCCAAACAGATTGCTGAAGACAAGCAGACTAAGGACATGGACTACTTGCACGAAATAAACACAAACTTTTCTCTTAAATATATATGTGAAAATTTATTGAAGCCATATAGCCCTGGTCTCCCACCATTCTGGTCTAAAAACCTTCACTTAACTAACAAGCACTGCTCTACACAAGGGATAAAAATGACTACCTAACAATAATAATGAAAGAAAATAAACCAGCAGTTTTATGGACAAAATGTGCAATTTGGGATAACTTGGAAAGAGAAGCACCCCTTGTGTGCTGATTGCCCCAAATGAACAAAGGGTCATAAAACTCTGAGGCGGGAACTCAGTGAAAAAACTCCAGTAAGAAAACTGGGACAAAGGGGGTGGTCAGGGACGAGGGCCCCGACCCAGCTGCTTGAATGAAGAATTTAAAAATTGTAACTCCCTGGGATTGGGATCATCCAGACAAAAAAAACGAACCTTGCTGATCGCATCCCGGTGCGCCCATTCAGCACATTCACAGCAAATCAAAGCATAAAACCTTCAAACAGCATTGCTTTCAAAAAGTTGATACCTTGGGTTTAAATACTGGTGATTCAAAATCCCCTTAACTATGCCTTATCCTGCCCGACTCTAAATACACCATCCAATTAAAAGAAAAAAAAAAAATTCTTTGACGTTGTTTTTCTCTCCACCGTTGAGGATGGGTCAGGTCGAGAAATGGGGGGGGGGGGGGATACGAGTCCGTGATCAACTCAAAAAAAAAAAAGTAAACTTCTAATCCGTCCAAGACGGGGAAAATATTAAGAAACGTTTAGTCAACTGAATCACGAAGGATCTCCTTGAAACTAAAAGCGAAGAGTGTCGAGGGGTCTTCAATCGGAATATAACCCGGGGCCTTCTTGTTCAAACAGATTTCCCCGCTTTCAAGCTCTTCCGGGGAAGCCTGTTAGGAAAAATTTGCCTCGAGCTTTTGTCTTTCCAGATATGCACCCCGTTTGCATCCTCCCCTGGACACGCTGGAAATGGCAAACAAAAATTTATTTTTCCCTGGGTTAAATCCCGGGGAATCAAGCTGCGACATCTGTTTGATGGCCCTGTCGAGCTAGCGCCCAGCTGGCCTTTTTTCCACAATGGGGGACACCTGCTAATTACCTTTAAGGGTTGAGTGTTGAAGCAGAGACGCATCTCAAAGTTGCAGTACACCGGCCCTCGACAACTGGAATTTGACACCTGTGACCTAGAGCTTAACCCGCTCAAGACCTCGAAGACAATGGTGGACTTCTGGAGAACAACCCCCACACTTGTGATTTATTTATATTTAAGTTATTTGAGTTTAAAATTCCTTGCTTGTGTGTACAAACTTTTCGAATAAAGCTGATTCTGATTTAGTTTTAAAGCTGTCTACTGATGTTACAATTGTTTTTATTTTATAACAGATTTGTTTGTTTTTGTTTGTCATTGTATAGAATGTATGCCACATTAAAAATGAAAAAGGCTTGGAAATTATTTATTTTGGTGTTAATGTTTTTGGTCTTAAAAATCTGAAATTTTGGGTGCGGCAATGGCGCAGGGGTAAAGAGCGCAACCCCTTTTTTCTGGCCTGTTGACCTTTGGTGCATGTCTTCCCCTCTCTGTCTTCACCCTATTTCCTGTCGGTCAACTTACAAAATAAAGGTCAAAAACATAAAAATATATCTAAAGAAAATCGGACATTTAACCATCAGTGTGTTTAACCTAAAACTTTGGCTTAAAAAATCCTTAATCAGCAATATAGATCTAAGTATACCTTATCTAGTGAAAGCCTTATGTTTTCTGAGCTCACTATGAGGAGAGACTTGTGCTGGCTTGAAGACATTAACACTGACAACAGTGCTTTGGACTCCAGCTTGGAAAAGTTCTTCAGCTGAGTGTCAGCACACACCCAAGACAGCTGTATTGATTGTAAGTAAACAAACAAAGGAACATCCGGTCCAAGAGCTCCACATGCTAAGAAGAAACTGTAATCTTTTAACCATTAGAAATAGCTGGATATTTGAGCTCTCATCTTCTTATTATTGTTATTGTTACAGTCTCTTTCATCATTTACTCTTTGATTTTCCCTTCCTTTCCTTATTTCTTTCTCCATATGTCTGCAATCCTTTCCCATATTCCCCTCCTCAGCAGACTGATATAAAGCTCCTTCATAAATTAACTGAATTATGTTTTCGTGGCAGGCAGTGGGATGAAGCTATAGTGCAAAATAAACAAGATGCCCACCAAATTGAAAGAGGGACGCTTTCCTGCTGTGCATTCAAATTGGTCCTTGCATTCTGACAGGCCGCTGTCTCAAGCATGTCTGGGATATTGGACGTTCTGGAGATGGTGTTTATTTGTGTACGTTCAGTCTCAGGATATCTTCAGTTTGGTCCACGGCTTATCATTCCCTTTTCTCTGCAGGTGATATCAGGCATTTGTGCTATCAGTGGGCTGAGCTCTTGTCAGGATGCACTAACCCTTGAGTCATGCCTTGTTCTAGTCTAGTTTGTTTTATTTTTGCAGCAAAACTGGCAGTCAATTTATAATTTGTTTTTGCAGTTTTTTTTTTATTATAAAGGTGTTTAGCAATATTTACTACTCACCTGTTACATTTCTTAGTATAAAGGTCAGCCAGTAAAATATTAAATCAAGATAAATATACAAAAATTACTTATAGTCTTAATCTATCTCCTGACTCAAATAGTGCTGCAGAAACACAAAATTGCCTTGCTTCAAACACTCTCTATTTTCCCCAGAATCGCTGGACGACGGAACAAGCAAGAAAAATGACCGCTGCGCTCTCCCTATTCCCTGGAGAAGTGAGTCCTACACATAGGGATGCAGCTATTACTTATCACCATCAAAAAGTGCTTGTTTAGTGATAATAAGGGCGTGGGATAGATATCTGAGCTAAAGCGAGGGAAAGAACTACCTGAAGTAGGAGCCGAGGAATCCTTCCTCTGCTTACTCCAGCACTTTCTGTCTTCCTGCAAAACGGAGGGCCAGCTCTAAGACCCGGCTTAGCCTCCAAATAGAGAAAGATAGGAAAACCTGCCATTAGCCACGGTTAGAAGGACAAAATAAGATAAAGAATGTCAGAAAACAACTTCAAATGTGCTTACAGTGCAGGAGAAAATCGCCAAGGAACGTATGGGAAAGGTATACTGAAGCATAAGGTTGTAGTACCTTGTTTTTTTAATGGAACATGCTTGTCTGCAATGGTAAACATGAACGTGATATTTACCCTGAGAGACAAGCTGGTCCGTCTTAAAGGATGTGAAGGGAATCAAGTAGACAGTTTTGATTGAGCAAAATTTTGTGTTTTTTAATCTGTCTGTGAAAGAGGTAGCACGGTTTGTTTAATTCTGTTGCTTCACAGACAGAAACTTACATTAATAAAGATTTGAAAATAAAAAAAACAAAAATGTTATGCAAGAACTCGTTCTAAATTCAGTTCAGCCAGGCTAAAATGAATTCATGTATGGGAAGAAACTTGTGCCATCAGAAACTGAATTTGAATTGCTCTGACTGAATTTGTATTTGTGTAATTTGAAATTAAATGCATTGGTTTAAAAATGAATTTCACTAAAGTGAAACTGAATTTTATGGTTTGAAACTGAATTCATTTGCTTTTAAAATGTACTTCGCTGCATTAAAAATTCAGTTTGACTACTTTCACTTTCAGGTCTGTAATTCAATTTCAGTTCCAAAATTCAGTTTTTTGTGTCACACATCCGGGTCCTTGAGGATAGCCACAGATTAATCAAACACAGATTCATCGATTTACGTTTCACATCAGGTTAAACCTCCTTTATGGCATGTTAAGCTGGAGCAGTGCAGCATACATGAGCTTGGTGGATGTCAATCACCAAGTCAAATGAGCATCTACAAGAAGTGTCATGTAAACAAATGATGGTCAAACAGTAACACTTATGCAACAACTTAAACACTAACATATTAACTTTAGGAACAAAGTTTAAATAAGTTTATTTGCAGAGCATAATAATAATTATTATTATTATAATAAATAAACAAACATTAATATTAGATTTCATCTGACTGAATTATATCTGTTTAACTTCCACCCATTGGGGAAACCCAACGGGATTTTGAAAACAATGTGCCGGGAGTCAGCTGTTCTCTTGGGGTTTAGCGCACCTCAACCACCCGGTCAGCTGACAGCTGGCGAGGCGAGCTGGCTGCAGGGGTTAGCGGACGAACACATCGGCACATTTGTGCAATTAAGCGATATTTTGATAAACTGATCAGATATTTTAGGTTTACATAACTACATTCTCGTCTAAAAACATTGTGATAGTTCAGTTGTTTCACAGAATGCGCAATATATCCAATTTTATTCACATCTTTTCTCTCTCCTCTGGCCTTTGCAACTTCTGGTTGAACAATCTACTTCGACCCGCAATGAATCATGGGATAGGGTGGGACTCTGAGGACACACCGGACCCATCCTTCAAATCTGGGGAAAAGAAGGACACTTTTGTTGGAACCTTTGAGATTTGAAAGCATACGTCGCCTCATCCAGGACATTTTCGGCCTACAAATGCGTCCTTCAAAGGATGCAGTCCTGAATTTGGACACAGCAATAGTGAATGACATCCGTGAATCAGTAAATCTGTGTTTGATTAATCTGTGGCTTCAAGAACCCGGTTGTGTGACACAAAAAACTGAATTTTGGAACTGAAATTGAATTTCAGACCTGAAAGTGAAAGTAATCAAACTGAATTTTCAATACAAAGCAAAGCAATTTTCAGAGCAAACTAATTCAGTTTCAAATCATTATATTCCGTTTCAGTTTAGTGAAATTCATTTTCAAACCAATGCATTTAAATTCAAATTACAAAAATACAGATTCAGTCTGAGCAATTCAAATTCAGTTTCTGATGGCACAAGTTTCTTCCCATATTCATTGATCTTCATCGTTCACCATTGTACCATTCCTACATTAGTTGACGGTCCTAGTTTCTACTCTCATGTCATTTACCAATTAGCACATGAAATATGTTATCACCTAGCATTGGTAACAAGTCATTTTCAGCTTATTTATATGTATATTTTCCCCTCCTGTTGTGTCCACAGTAACTGTATTGTATAATGACTGATGTCCAAAAACTGCTCCAAGTCATATATTTTAATGCTATTGTGATCAGAAAACAAAATGTATATGCAATTTTGATTGGAAAGCTGCCCACTTAGACTTCATTTAAAACTGTGGCATCTTTTAAAATGTTCCTCTTTAATAAAATACAGATTACGTTTAAGCCCATAAGCTGACAAGTCTTCAGTCATTTAAATCAAAGACATACACGCTGTTACTTCAGCTACTTACCTGTTTGATGGCCTGAGAGAAAAGGTAGAGGTGACAGAATACACCGAGCTGCAGCTTCCCTCTGCATCTCTTTTAGCTGAAAACTCACTGGGAGACTCCAGTAATAATATGATCGGGGTACGAACAAGCACAAGTTTAATATTTTGGTTTTGATGGTTAGGTCATGAAAACATTAACATTTTATGATAATAAATTGTCAAATTTAAAGCAAGGGGAAGGGCGTACATTTTCTATGCCGGTATTGATTAACATGCTGTGACATACACATACGTACCCAGAGCGGTCACTCAATGCTGGCCTTGAGGTAAAATGTTGCATCATAACTGTATAAATATCCAAAGTGTGGCCCAACCATGCATGCACACACTCACTTCTAAGAGTAATCTTAAGACCAGTAGATATTTAGGACAGTAGGAGAAAACCAGACTACTCGCAGAGAACCAACACCTGGGGAGAATGTGCAGACTCTTGTACAAACACCCTAAAGTGGGAATTGAACCGGGGACCTTTCATACAGTAAACGATTTCCAGGTGAAATGATACTTTTCCTGCAAGAGTCACACAGGATTTTAGCTCTATTTCAGCTGGTCTTATTAGTCAGAAAGTTCTCAACAGTGGCCCTTGCACCCTAATCGGCTTTTTCTGCAAGCTTTGCACGTTCCCTGTTTGTTTTTTATCTGTCGCCATTCAGTTATTTGAGTTTGACATTGGGTTCATGACCACTTCAATTCACATCCTGCTATCTGATGATTCCGTCGCTCACACTCTAATGTATTCTGGGGAGAGAGGGGATACATGTTAGAAGGAAAGAGGGAAAATAAAGCCCCACGTCCCACCTGATTGCAAGGTCTCCTGTGATGAATCATGCTGCTGTGGACATCTTTTGGTTATATCAAAGAGTGCTTTCCACTTAACTAGTGTGATTAATCAGAGTAAGACTTTAGTGTTAACATAAAAAGTCCCTGTAAGACTCATAAAAGTGTGTGTTTATGCACTGTGTAGATGAAATAGAGAGCTGAGAATAATGGCACAATTTCCTGAAACTCATTGATTTTACGTTTTGAGGGATGATTTTAGCAAAATGAAATTTAAAACTGTTTGCTTGACAAGGAAGGGAAAGCAGGGTTCCTACCCAGCTTGGAGATTTACTGAATATATTGTCCACATCTGCATAGGGTTGGAAAAAAGAAGGAAAAATATATATATATATAAAAAAAGAAACCTGCCTGCCTTCTCTTCCCTCCAATCACCCATTCATGTCTTTTCTTCCTTCTTTTAATCCTCCTTTCTTTCTTGCATCCTTCCATTGATTCTTTCTTCTCACATTTCCTTCCAACCCTTCCATCCTTCATTTTTTATTCTTCTTTCAATTAAACATTACTTCATTCTGTTTCTTCTTTTCTCATTCTTTCCTTCCACCTTCCCACCCTCCCTTGCTTGTTTTTAATTTTCATTCTTTCATCCTTAATTTTTTATTCCTTCTAAAAAACCTTCATTACTTCCTTCCCTTCTTCCTTGCTTTCTTTTTCTTTCTTTTCTTCCATTCTTTCTTGCTTGCTTCCTTCATTCCATCAACCCCTCTTCCTTCCTTTTCACATTGTCTTCCTTCCATCCTTATTTTTTTCTTCCTTGTTACCTTCCTTCCCCCTCCATTCACTCATTCCTTCCTTCCTTTTATCCTTCCTTCATTCCTTCCCTCTCACCTTCCATGCCTTTTATCCTTCAGATTTCCATCCAGCCTTTACCTCCGTTAAAAGAAAGTGTGTACGAACCTTTGAAAAGATGAATGGGATGGATTCAGCTTCTTTAAAAAGAAAGTGGAGGAAGGAATCATAAACTGTTGTTAAAAGAAATACCTTCCAAGCCAAGCTTTTCTGTTTTGTTTCGATCTTCCCACTAGTCGGAAGCACAAACATATACCTGTAGGACGGAAGGTAGGAAAAAAAAAATACGTGTGAATGTAATAAATACCTACTTAAAAATAGCCTCTCAGCATGGCAAGGAGAGATTTGGAGATATTATCCTCAAAGGCTGCTGTGAGTGTAGCCGGCAGACAGGAAAGCTGTCTACAGTGAAATATGAAAAGCACATACTCCCTGACAGCCTATGGCTTTTCCTGATACTGCCAACACCAGCCCACTGAAGTGATCCATAGACCCTTTGTGGAGAGTTGTGATATAAATGCTGAGGGGTAGATGTTAAAGATCCACCGCTCGCTGCAGCCCCACCCTCCCTCGTCATCCTTTCCTATTGCCTCGCTCGTACAGCATGGGAGGAATTTGTTATGTGTTCTCTCTTGTCCTACTGCCTCAAAAATATCACAGCTACGGACAGGGAGAAAGTCGACTGACTTGTCCTTGTCCCTTTTCAGTTTGACAAGGTAAGCAGCCTTGGGGACTTTCCAGTCTATTTTCAAATTGACCATTTATAATCAGTTTTCTAAAGGAGACAGAGAAGGGGTGGAGGAGCCCTGGAACACTGTGGAAGGTTTAGAGCTGGGGGTTGGTGGATGGTTATACAGCAGCATGTTGTCAGATGTGTCAACAAGTAAGATGAATGTAGAAGAGGTAGTGGATGCATAAAGGAGAAAGCACAGTGGGGAACTGACCTCTATTCAAGAAAGAAAGGGAAGACATCTATATCCTCAAACATACAGTGTATTTATGCCCCTTGAACTTTTACACATTTTCTTACACAGCCAAAAGGTTCAATGTATTGTATTGTGGTTTTAGGTAATAGATCAATCGAAGGGGGTACAAATTGTAAAATAAAAGGATACTATACTTGATATTTAAAGTTTTACATAGAAATTTTAAAAAACTGTTTTATGGATATGTTTTGATTGCCGGCAACTTTCATCTAGAGACTGAAATTTTTGCCCATTCTTTTTGCAAAATAATTGAGCCTCAGTCAGATTGCATGGAGAGAGTCTGAAAACAGCAATTTTTTAAGTCTTGCCAAAGGTTCTCAATTAGATTAAGGTCTATACTTTAACTAGGCTAGATGGGTTGATGTTTATAACCTTAAAAAAACCCTGCTATAACCCTGCTTTAAGCTTCTCCACAGCTTAATCTCTGAACTGTCTGTTGTTTTTCTTGATGATGGTGTTTGTTCACTATATGTCCTCTAACACACCTCTGAGGACAGAACAGCTAGATTTATCCTGAGATTAAATACACAAAGGTGAACCTATATGAAATACTTCTCTTTTCAGATTTGTATATGTAAATAAACATTTTCCTTCCACAATACAATGAAATGCTGCTTTGTGTTTGAAAATATAAGTTTTAAAAAAGTGAAAAAAATACTTTTGTAAGCCACTGTATAAAGCCTCACTTTGAAATATGTGCCACCTTTCCATGAACCCAAAAGAGGGAAAAAGGTGCACTGGTGGCAGCTAAAACCTTCACAGAAAGACGACATGACCGTTGTCCATTTGTTAAAAACAATGTGGTTGCATACATCAGCACCTGCAAGGTCGGGCCAAGTCGGGCGTGCAGAGCACAGTGAGGGTCTCGTCTCCGGAGACACTACGGTATTCTGTCACACCGCTTGCTCCATCACCACCACACGATGACATTTCCACAAGATAGCTCTTGTGAATTATGCGGCCCAGCGGAAGGGTAAGAAGAGAATGGTGGACGGGGGAGTAAGCTCATTTTCTGGATGTCTGCTCCCGACCTAAAACCGCCACTTGTTTTCATCAGTGCCTTTTGCTGCTTATGCAAAGCGGCGTGCAGGGCAACAGGGGAGCGAACAAGCCAGCTCACTGTTCTTGTTCCATGTGCCACATCTGCCTTTCTCTCTTTGGACTGTAATGACACTGAGTCACCTCTACGCTGGCCCCCACCTACCCGAAATTAATCCCAATTTGGCCATCGAGCAAAGGGCCCTTCAAAGGTGCGAGCGATGGGTAATTGACATTCTCAGGTGCATAAGCTTTGTTTATACAGCAACAGTGAGCCAAGGCCTTTCACTTTGGATGACAAGCAGGCTGGTTTGCATACGCCGCTTAATTCGAGAGCTCTGCATGAGTGACTGCTCAGTCGCCCATGGCTCCGTGGCATTTCGGCAGAGGACGTTTCTGTAAAGATCGCCTCAGGTGTCAAGCGCCTCGGAAGGTGCAAGAGGCAGCTGGAGGTCGTTTGTCCAGCACATTGATTCCACCGTGACCCCGTCGCTCTCTATAACTATTGATCCATCCCCCTGGATCCCCCTCCTGCATAATGCCCATTCCACACCAGGGACTTGGATCCCAGGCATCAATGTGGCCTTCGCTGAAAGAAAAGAACGACATTCTCAATGGGATGTCACACATCACTGTAGGAAATAGGCATTGCTATAGCCACTTATCTCTAAGGTCATTGAGACAGAAGTCCATTTTGGTTATTGGGATTCTATGAAAGAAGGGCGAGAGGAGTTTATAAACAGAAGAGCATACCTTCAGCGGGAATTGACAGTAAGTCATTACTGTTTCATGGGGTGTGTGTATGGACTATGGGGGCGTTGGCGCTCATTCGTGGAAAACACTTCCCTAAATGTATTGTAGGCAGATATCCCATGCCTTTTAGCAGGTCACTCAGGGCCATGAATCACTATTCCAGCACGAACATTTTTACCTTGCTTTTTCATTAGGGTAAAAGGGAACCGAGGCAGGGACAGATCTGCAGAAGAGAACGGCTGTTTATGAGAGGGAGGGTCAGGGGGTTTGGGGTGAGTGGGTTAATTACAATAACAATGGGGAGGCAAAAAATAAAGAAAGGAGGAGGAGAGAGGGAGAGAGAAAAAAGAGAACTGGAGTCATGGCAGGGCTGAGCTGTTCTCATTTGTTTCAATAAGCTAAATTGATTCTTATGTCCTTTGGTTCCATTTGCATCGCATCCATTTTGTGCATACTACTCGTCTCAGTCTCCTCTCCTTCTATTCAGTTCGTATGTGGAGGGCACAACAGCTTCGATGGTCTTGAATCGAATTTTCAGGACACCAGACTCAAAAAACACAGACAGAGCCACACATGTTAAAGGTGTACATATACAGTATAGGGTCTTAAAGACACACATCACAACTTTAATAATAATATTCATTCCAAAATTAATCAAAAATTCTATCCTCTCTCCTATGTACAGTGGTGAGAAAAAGTGTTTGTCCATTTCCTGGTTTCTTATGTTTTTGCATGTTTCTAACACTTGACGGACCAAGAAACTACGGTACAAAGCCAGGTAATGTTAAAAAGTTCCTAAGATTCCATTACCTTTTTCCGGCACTACGATTTACTGCCGGTGAGGAGTCTGACAACGGATGCGCAACGCGAATTGACTAACTCTGTGCTCCACTAACCAGCCTGAGATCACGTGACGCCAAGTCGCTGATGTAAATTTGTATTCTCATAGAAAATAAATTGTATTCACAAACTGTTACAGCATATTGTATTCATAAAGAATAAACCACAACTGTAAACTTTAACTTTGTGTTTGTAATTTCTTGAAGCTGTAACATTTTATTTTGTATTCTTTTAGAGAAAATATACAATACCTCTTTTGGATTTTACTTATGCACAACTATTGACTAATATGCACACATTTCCGTCTTTACATACAAATTGTTTTTGACAGCGTTCTTACCCCATACAGCAAGCCTTCCAGGTCCTGAAGCAGCAAAACAACCCCAGAGCATCACACTCCCACGACCTTATTTTACTGTTGGTATGATGTTTTTGTTTTCTGAAATGCGTGTTACTTGTACTCCAGATGTAATTGGACACACACCCTCCGAAAAGTTAAACTTTTGTCTTGTGAGAAGAGCCTCAAGGTTTATTTTGCTCAGCAGTGGTTTTCGTCTTGGAGCTCTGCCATACATGCCATTTTTGCCCAGTCTCTCTCTTATGATGGAGGCAGGAACACAGACCGTAACTGAAGCAAGTGAGGCCTGCATTCTTTGGATGTTGTTGTGGGGTCTTTTGTGACCTCTTGGATGACTTGTCGCTGCGCTCCTGGGGTAATTTTGGTCAGCCGGCCACTCCTGGGAAGGTTCAGTTAATAATGGCGACTGTGGTTCGCTGTAGTCCCAAAGCTTTAGAAATGGCTTTATAACCATTTTCCAGGCTGATAGATCTCAATTACTGTCTTTCTCACTTGTTCCGGAATTTCTTTGGATCTCGACATGATGTCTTGCTTTTGAGGATATTTTGGTCTACTTCACTTTGCCAGGCAAACTGAAGTCATTTACTTTCTGAAAAAGAATCTTATTTTAAAACTCGTTTGAGCTTTGAGCTTTTTCAATTGGACTACCCAATACATCAACGATTTATTATCAAATAGTTATTGTGTATGCATCATTTTCATATCCTAGAAGTAAACGGTAAATGACTGAACATAATTTGCAAAAGGTAGGGGTCACAAGAAGAAGACTAAAGTTTGTTAATACCACCCCCACTTCAAATCTCTGACCAATCACACAATAGTTCTTGGATGCCCACAAAAGAAAATAATTATGTCCAGTCAAATAATGTCAGCCTAAGCTTTGAGAGAACGTGTAGATTTGCTACCAGAGATTCGAACAAACTGTAATGTTGCAGCCTGCTCCATGCATGGTCACTTTCCACGTCTGTGTTTGAAACCTCAACAATAAAAGTTTTGCTTGCTTATGTTTTCCACCTCTTTTACAGTTTGTCCCTACACTAAATTAAACCTCAAAATATGTGCTGAAAAATGCTTTCTAATGAGACGACATACTACTCAGATCCAAAGAAAAAAACAAGCTACTGTTTTTCTGGGAATCTGCTCCAGTGTGTTCCTCATTATGTCATTAAGGTATGGCAACCTGCTGGTGCAGCATGGTCATTTCAATGTTTTTGTTGGAATTTGTTTGGACAGATTTTTCTTTTTTACAGAGGGAGAAAAAGACCCATCTATCATTCTAAATATTTGAGAAAATATTAGGGTTAGTATAATATAGTCCCAAATTAAAGGTAATTAAATTTCAAGTGCTGTAAATTCATTCTCCATATGTCAATAATGTAGTTGGCCAATCACATGTACTGCTTTAGATCCTCACACCCCATCTAAGCTGTATTTCTTTTGGCACTCGTGGCCTTTTTTCAACAGGAACTTGACAGGAAGGAATGGAGAGAAAGGGGAAGGCATGCAGCAAATGGCCCGGGACTGGGAATCGAACCCAGGACAACTGTGTAAGAATTATGATTATTGATTAATTAAGATTTATCAAGAATTATAATTTAAAATCATAATTTGAGAAAAATGTATTTCTTAACCAAAAATCCTTATTTATTAATCAAAATCAGAAATGTCCTCTGGTGTCGTAATTGTGGCTCAAAGCCCTTGATAATTACAAATGTTAAATTCTCAGTAATAATTGATAACTATTACTAGATGTTACTGTTTAATCAACCGTTTCACTGCAGGTGGAAGATCTTCGACCTTATTTTGACAGACAAATCACTCTCGCTCAAAATAAACACAAACGCTCTCTCTTTATCTACGTGAATGTTTATTAAATCAACAGCCCTGATACACCACGCTATTCCGATTAAATTATCTTCACCTAATCAAACATGCAAAGTTCTACATAAAAGGGGTAAAATATCTAACTAAACAAGATAAAACAGCATTGAGTGTGTGTGAACTCAAACCAACATTTATGGCAAAACAAGTGATAATATGGTGCTGAGCGGAGCTTTGGAAGCGGCCCCGCCAAAATGTAGCTCAGTGTAACACACCACAAGGGACATAAAACTTCCCCCCAAAGTTGTAAGCTCAGCGAACAAAGAATAATAAAACTTTTGGTGGCAAACCATTAAAAGCAACACGCAGGGTGCAGACAAAGAGATGGTGAGTTTCCACCATGGAGTTCCAGCAGTCCACTGTTACAGTGTACCTGCGTTCAGGTTTTCACCCAGTAAAGCACACTTGAGAGGCTCAGTGGCCTCAAAAATCAACAGCAATCAAGTTTCAATAAAACGACTATAGCCTCTGCACATGGCGTGCCTGTTTTATGGTGTCCCTGTTTTATGTGCCACCAAGTGCATTTCATTGAACTCTGACAGTCCAAACAGAATCAGAATATCCTTTCTTCAAAATAAGCCATAATAAAAACACATGTACACACATTCATACTAATTGCACATTCCCATTATTGCATCTCCCTTTATATTCTGATGGAACTAGCCAGCTTGCCCTTGCTTTAATTTATCTGTAGTGTTTGCCTGACAGTAACAGTTTAAACAGGCCTTGACCCAGGTGAAAAGTGTCCTTTATGATGTTCTGGGCTTTTTGGAGAAGGCGGGATCTGTGAAGTTCTTCAAGTGTGGGAAGAGGGGAGCCAACGATCTTTTGGGTCTTGTTAATGACCCTCTGGAGCTCTTTCCTCTGAGCCATTGTACAGCTGGTGCACCACACACAAATGGAGTAGGTCAGTATGCTCTCAATAGAGCACCAATAGAAGGATGCCAGTAGTCTCTGTGTGATGTTATTTTTCCTAAGCACCCTCAGGAAATGCAGTCTGCTGGGCCTTTTACAGCAGCTCGGTGGTGTTCACATTCCAGGTCATGTGGCTGACTTCCACTTCCTGGGAGTCAGCCACCTTTTTCACACAATACCCAATGATTATCAGTGGTGAAATCCTCATCCTCTTTTTCCTTTAATCCACTAATATCTCCCTGGTCTTGGAGATGTTGAGAAGCAAGTTGTTTTCTGTGCACCACACTGTACGCCGTTCCACCTCGTCCCGATAGCCGGACTCTGACCCCCCAAACATGAGCCCCACCCCTGTGGTGTCATCTGGGAGCTTGACAATGGTGCTGTTGCAGTGAGCGAGAGGTGCAGTCGTAGGTGTAGAGGGTGTAGAGCAGGGGGCTCAACACATAATCCTGTGGAGAGTCAATGCTGAGGCTGAGGGCTGAAGATGAATGCTGACCCAGTCTGACCCTCTGGCTGTGACCTGAAGCTGTAAATCCACATGCAGGTGGAGTGTGGCACTCCAATGTCCCTCAGTTTGTCCACCAGTTTGTGGGGGACAATGATGTTAAATGCTTTGCTACAGTCCACAAAAACCAGCTACATGTAGCTCCCCCGCTGATCTAAAAGGGACAGTGCAGCATGGACAGCTGTGGCTTCTGCATTCCCATTGGATCTATTAGCCCTGTAGGCAAACTGGTGGGGCTCAAAACATCTGGGGAGGAGTGATGTACTGTGAGCTCTTACCAGACGTTCAAAGCATTTCATGACCACTGGTGTCAGTGCAACTGGACGGTAGTCATTAAGGCTGGAAGTGTGGGGTTTCTTGGACAAGGGCACAATGATGAAAGATTTTATACAGGGTGGAACAGTGGATTGGGACAGGGAAAGCTTAAAAATCCTGGTGAGGACTCGTGCCAGTTGGTCAACACAGTCCCCCAGCACCTGTGCCATGTTACCGTTGGGTAATTTTAGGCTTACTGCAGTGAAGCTTACAGAGGATAGTTAAAAAGGAAAAGAACATTTTTCCATGGCAGAACCAACAGATGTGTTTTCTTTTGTGTAAACCACTGACACATTGCTTACCCAACTAGATGTAATGGTTGTGTGCTTCACTAACAATGCCAGATAGTTTTCCATATTGATGTATGAATTGTTTGGTAGCCCATGGTTACTCTCGTTTGTCTTCCAAGATGACTATGGATACTTATCTGCTATGTCATTGCCAACACCCTGTCCGAGCTACCGCACCCTGTTGGAGGTCAGACGTCTCAGAGTTCCTCCGGTCCTTGGTCCCCAGAAGAGATCACACACTTTATCTAACTCTGACTCTTAAAGGAACAACTCTCAAACAGTTTCTAACTTTTAGCTCCTTTAATCTAAATTAGGCAGAGGAATGATTACAGAGATCAGCGCTGAGGCTCCCGTCTCGGACCGTTGCCCTCTGTGTAAGGATGACGAAGAGCCCCGAACGAAGGTTACATGTAGTTTTATATCTGGCACTCCAATGCAATGGATGTGCACTCCCTCAGTGATTATCAGTAGACTATGTATCACCATTGTGGTGTCTATCTGGTAGGTTGTGTAGTAGTGGGTGTCCATCCTTAATCTAAGTGTGCTGTGGCTTTCTAATCAAACCAGTTATACCAGCTGCTCCACTATCAAACCCAGTGCCCCAGCCACAGGTCATTCATGACAACCCTTGGGCCATTTATCCTTGTTATGTGTGTCGATGAGCATTCTTATCCTAGTCTAACAAAAGGGAAACATTAGAACTTATGTTTTATGTTACTATGGTATAAATGGGAAAAACAGCTATGAGTAATATTAATAAAGGTTATTCCTAACAACTCTATATGTGTTTCCAAAGTTGGGATCACAAATTATTAGGTGTTAGGTCTTAAAATCCTTCTCAGAAATCACACTAAATAGAAAAGTGACTGTAAAAGCATATTTATGCTTTATGATGAAAAGCAGAAAAATCCATTTTGGTTGTTGATTATTTTGTCATGATACTGATGGTTTAATCGTCAATACTGGAGAGTTGGGATTGTCGGTCAATAAACCACTGTTCTATACCTCATAACACTACAACATGCCGTATTTCCATTCTTTTGTTATTGTCATGTTGTTCATGTAACAACTGATCCATCTCACCAAAACTGCTGTCCTTGTGATGCTCAGTAACTTCAGTATGGCTCACAGACATGGTCAGTGAATATTATTAACCAAGCCTTCAGTCAGGGGGGTATCTTTCTTCCCTCCTCTCCCCTTCAGTGTAACACACTCATCTGGTTTTAGCACATGCACCCCTCCATTCCACACTCCCGTCATCAGTCACCGTCAAGCCAGATAGCAGCAGCCATCAGGCCATTGAGTGACGACTGGACCAGTTACCTGAATGCCTTCATAACAATGGGTCTGTGGGGCTGAGATAGAGAGACAAAAGCTGCAACTCCAGGACACGCACATACATGATGCAACATGCTGGCAGCTTTTTATTGTTTGCTATATAAGTAGTAAATGGCTGATGAAAAGGTGCCTTGTGCAGTGCACCTACATGAGTAACACAAGCAGTAAAACTTCTCACCTGTGATGTTTTGACATTGATGGCACATACAAAGGACTAAAAGGTCATGTATTCCATCTGGGAGGAATTAGGTTCTACTCCTTGACCCTTTTCACTCTTTGTTCACTCTTTGTTGAGTATTTTATTGGAATTTTATGTGATAGACCACTGCAAAGCAGTGCAAAATTGTGAAGCGAAAAGAGAATGATACATGCCTTTCAAAACCTGTGAAGTGTGATGCATTTTATACAGCCACTTTTACTCAAATATCCCTAAATAAAATCCAGTGCAACCAATTGGCTTCAGAAGTTATCTTATTAGTAAACCGAGTCAACCTCTGTATGCATTAATCTCATTAAGGTGCAGCTGTTCTGTGAGGTCCTCAGAGGTTTGGTGGAGAGCGTTAGTTAACAAACAGCATCATGAAGACCAAGGAACAAACCAGACAGGTCAGGATTACAACTGTTTAGAAGTTTAAAGCAGTGTTAGATTATACAATATTATGCCAAGCTTTGAATATCTTACCAAGCACTGTTCAATTCATCATCCAAAAACAGAAAGTGTATAAAACAGCTGCAAACCTACCAAGACATGGCCATTAACCCATGCTGACAGGCCAGGCAAGGTGAGCATTAATCACAGAAGCAGCCAAGAGGCCCATGGTAACCCATGGAGGAGGTGAAGAGATCTGCAACTCAGGTAGGGGAATCTGTTGACAGGACAATATTAAGGTGTGCACTCCATAGATCTGGATTTTATGGAAAAGTGGCAAAAATAAATCCATAAAAAGTTCAGTTTAAAGTTTGCCAAAAGCTGTGTGAGGGACACAGCAAACAGCACAGCGACCCTAAACATACAACCAGAGCTACAATGCAAATGGTTTAGATCAAAGCATGTTTATGTGTTCAACCTAGTTTTACCTGGTCAAGTGGGTGGCAGGTGGCACTGTTGGTTGTACTGTTGCTTTGCAGGAAGGTTCAGGGTTCGAATCCCGGCCTGGGGTCTTTCTGCATGGAGTTTGCATGTTCTCTCTACCCATCCATGAATTCTCTCTGGGTGTTCCGGCTCGCTCTCACAGTCAAAAGCATGACTGTTAGGTTAAATGGTCTCTCTGAACTGCACTTAAGTATGAGTTTGGTTGTGCGTGAATGCTTTCTGTGGTACCCTGTAATGGACTAGAGACCTGCTCTGGATGTACCCTGCTTATCACCCCATGATCGCTGGTAACAGCACGAGACAATGGATGGATGCCCTATTCATATTCCAGCATCCAGTAGAGAATATGTAGCAAGACTTAAAAACTGGTGTCCGCAGGCACTCTCCATTCAATAGGATCGGGTGTGAGCTATTTTAACAAGAACGGGCAAAGATTTTGGTTCGTAGATGTGCAAAGCTGGTAGAGACATTCCCCAACAGACGCACAGCTGTAAATGCAGTAAAAAGTTGTTCTACAATACAAATGGGCTGAGTTTGGGCTGAATACTTATACATGCCACAAACTGTAAATTGTATTTGTAAAATAAATTGTATTTGCACTTCATAGCTATGCACTTCTTTATGTTGGTCTATCACATAAAAGCCAAAAAAAAGACATTTGTGGTGAGCACTGTTTATAAAAAGACAGAACACAGTCAGAATATAACAAATGTTATGCATCTGATCTGATTACTACAAGTCATTTTTTTTGTGAGAACAGTCTCCAAATGTGTTATTTTCTAATAACACCACAGCTGCAAGATACAGTATTTATTTTAGATATTAAATAGCTATAAAATTTATCAGAAACACTCTTCTCCATTAGAAATAATCTAATTCAGGTAAATACTTAATATTTTTGAACTGTTTCAAATAGTCAACTCAAAAAATGTCCTTTAATCTTGAGTACAGGTGGTGGGGTGGCTGCAAACCTTGAGGCACTCACCCTCAGAAGCTTCATTTGTACAGCAAATGTTCTCAGGCAATAATTAAGCATTCAAAGCAAGCCAAAGGATTTGGAACAATGAAAGTCTCCCCTAAAGGCACTGAAATCCACAAATTATTTCACAAGCTGCCTTGAACTAGGACTGATCTGCTATTTGTTACCTTAAGCACTTGTCAAAACAAAAAAATAGGTGCAGCCCATACTTAAAAGGCTTTATTGCTAATGTATCCCACAAGTGCAGTGCTGTCTGACTGAGAGACATCATCACAACAAAACTGAAAATACCTTGATCCAATTAGAAATGCAAGCTTATTGGCTTGAGTATGAATGCCTAAATTGGTGATACCAGCAGGTAATCATCAAATTCACCCCCCAACCCACCCCCTGTAGAGTGTTTGTACGGCTTTCACTGAGCGCAGCAGGTTGGTCTTGTGTTTGAACGCCAACGTATGATGATTATGGTAATTTAACTATTCCAAAACACTATTGTATGCCACAGACCTTTGTTGCAAACCCGTGACCCGTTAACCTTCTTAATCCTTAGCTGGGTTGTCATGATAAGGGACTCTGCGTAGAAGCATTCATACACTTCAGAAGCCCCATCCATTTGTTATATTCTGCACACCTGAGATTCTCTGCACAGTATCAACACAAGCCCTGAAGTAATCCAAGACAATTAACACTACCTAAGATCAACAGTGGGGCAGGAAAGCAAGTGAATAGTGACGTTTGGAGCAAGGGGTTCTCCCAGAGTGGCCACATGAGAAATCAGTTCTGATTGGTATTAAGTGGTAAGATTAAAAAGCCAATCTTACAGGTCAGGTCAGACTGCGTTCATTTAAATGCGTTACCAGCTTCTGAGTCTAGATAATTCTCTCATTAGTGCCACTCAAACCCTGAGTGACAACACGGGTGAGAAAGGAGCATGTCTTACAACACTTTGAGTTAATTAGTCCACACACTCTGTTGTTCTCCCTCCCATGCCTCTGCTCTATGCTCATCCTCTTCAAAAGGCCCAAACCTAAAGCATTTTCCAAAAGGAACCACTTGTTGTTTCAAGAATACGCTGCATTTGCTGCAGTTATGAGACGTCCTGGTAAAGATGTGTAAAAGACCTTTGGGTAAATGTATCATTTGCTGCAGGAACAACGCTGAGGCAATTCTTTAATTATGCTTTTTGGGTTTATCACAGTGTCTAGGAACTTTTATTCAGTAATCCATGACTTACTGTTTCACCTATTGAAATTATGTGACACAGAGACCCATTTCTTTTAGCCAGTCGTCAAAATTGGAAAGACACTAGTTGTTCAGGAGGTATGATTGGAAAAAATATATTTTCTATTCTCTTATGAATAACTTGGCATTTGCTAAACTCTACTGTGAATTTAACTGGAACCATGTGCTGCATTTGAGATTTTACTATGACTAACTAAGGTTTGTCAGCAAAAAACACTCCAGGTGGGTCTGGCATGAAAGAAAGGACAAATATGTGAAAAAACCTTATGGCTAATGTAAAGTATGGTAAAAGATCTGTGATGCTATGCGCCTGTCTGTCTGCCAAAGACCTTGGGGACCTTTGTTAGAATGGCATAATGCACTTTTTGAAGTACCAGGATATTTTTAAAAAGCTTGTGGATAATGATCCTAAACATATGGCCAAATGCAGAAATGGCTCACCAGACACAAAATCAGCCTTTTTTAATGGTAATCAAACTACAGAGAACTAAACCCTATAGAAAACACGATGAGTGAGCTACAGAGAAGAGAGAATCAAAAGGGATCCAGATCTGTTGTTAAGAGTACAAAGGCAAACACGCCTTTAAAGATGAGGGCAAAGTGGAAAACTCTGTGAAAAAGTAAGCACATCCCGTAAGGATCAAAACCCCTGGATACAATCCTATGAAAATGTGTTTGCCCCTACAGATTTCTTCTGTTTTTGCTTTTCCTGTCAAACTTAAATGGTTATAGATCATCAAACACATTTTAACCCTCCAAAGTTGAACCCTATGTGGAAAAAATAATTGCCCCCTAGACGTAATAACTGGTTTTCCCTCCCTTGGCGACAACCACTGCCAAAAAGTTTGCGATAACCTACAATGAGGCTTTTACACATCAATGTGAAGGAATTTTGGCCCACACTTCTTTACAGAATAGTTTTAATTCAACCACACTGAAGGAGAACGAACAACCTGTCTACGATCATGCTCAGCACCATGGTCCGATTTCAGTCCAGACTTTGATTCAGTCACTCCAAAGCCTTTTTTTTTTTAAACCGTCTAGAACTGAACTTGCTAGTGTACTTTTTTTCATTGTCCTGCTGCATAACCCAAGTGTGCTTGAGCTTCATGTCACAGTCTGATGGACAGACATTCTTCTGGTAGAGAGCAGAATTCATTTTTCTATCAATTAAGGAAAGTAGTCCAGGTCCTGTAACTGCAAAGCGGCCCCAGACCATCAGACTACCCCCACCATGTTTGACCATTGTTATGGTGTTTTGTCTTGCAGTCCACTGAATGTTTTTCTTGAAGTCTTTTTTTTTTTTTTTTTACCGTGTCCTGTCCGGCAGAGTAGTACTCAGAATTGTTGTCTGAGTGCCAAAAAGAAGCCCAACAGATTTACTTTCACAAGTGGAGCATTACAGCTTACGCTATAATGCTCGTTTGATATTTATGAAAGAAACTTTATTCGAAACTGCTTTGGGATTATTTCCATTGTAATGGATACGGAGACGGAAATGAAAAGATAAAAAGAAACCAAGCAAGAAAGAGAGAGAGGTGGGGCAAAAGGAAAAAAGGCAAAGAAGGAGAAAAGAATAGAGGAGAGAAAGAAGGGTAAAGAGAATACAAAATAGCGCCCTAGAAGACTGCTTCTATACCTGCTGAAACATATATAACAACTGCATTGTTACCGAAAAGTCCACGGTACTAATGAATCCAAATGTATTTAATGGTAACTGCTGCTCAATATATAACATCTGCGTATCTGTTAATACCTGAAATAAACACCTGTGGTGTCAGTGTGAGTTTCTCCATCAAAATATGCAATAGTGAGTGTGAGGAGCCACAGACCTGCCCCCCTAGACCCAAGACAGACACGGAGGAGATCTGAGCCACAAACATCCAAAGGCCCCCCAGAGCATGGGAATCCCGGGAGGATGACCGCCGGCGCTACCGCAACCCCCCAGAGAAGAGCACAGGGGAGCCCCAGGGGAACCACCCAGCAGCCACATTGCAGAAGCCCCAGAACGCTGCAGCAACGAGCCCACAGGCCCCGCCACCAGCCGTCTACGCTGGAGCAGATCCAGCCATGGACCCAGAGACCCGAGGCTCCGGGGCACATCACTCCCCAAGCAGAGGCCCGACAGAGCCAAAGGGCCCAGGCCCCATGGCAAGCAGCCACCGGGAGTGAGCCGGCGCACACCAAAGCACCCAGCCGCGGACACCGAGAACCACCAATACACCAGTGGGCAAAGACACCAGCAGGGAGTGTGGCAGGGAGAAAATAGGCCCCACGTCTGATAGTTGGCCTGAATTGATCCAGGAGAGGGAGCAACCCAAGACACAAAAACAGACACACACACACACACACACACACACACACAACACACACACAGTCACAATCATACATTCCCACCCTCATGCATACACCTAAAAACACTCACACTCACACACCCAACGTAAACACAAACAACAATGGACGTCATACACTCACTCACACTCCCCATACATACTCTATACTCCCAGGTCCGGGAACCCCCAATCCCCCAACCCCCAACCAAGCGCCCAGTTTCATGTCTGTTCTTGAATTTCTTGACATGATTTGTTGCTTTTTGAGATCTTTTAGCCTACTTAATGTTTATAAACAAGTTCAAATGATTTTTTGAATCTGACAGTAATGAGTCAAAATGTTTTGAATCACAGTTAATTTAGAAATTAAGAATGACGACAATTATTATTATTACTAAATGAAATACTTATTAGACAGCAATTTTTTGTATGTATTTGGTTTATCTTTGTCAGTCAGTCAGTCAGTCAG
This sequence comes from Crenichthys baileyi, assembly GCA_036173005.1. Taxonomy (NCBI): domain Eukaryota; kingdom Metazoa; phylum Chordata; class Actinopteri; order Cyprinodontiformes; family Goodeidae; genus Crenichthys; species Crenichthys baileyi. The sequence goes on along the minus strand of JAHHUM010000713.1, from coordinate 106,550 downwards.
TCATTTTCTACCGCTTATTCCATAGTGGGTCGCGGGGAAGCTGGTGCCGATCTCCAGCAGTCTATGGGCGAGAGGCGGGGTACACCCTGGACGGGTCGCCAGTCCATCGCAGGGCAACATACAAACAACAAAGCACACACTCATTCACACACCTAAGGACAATTTAGAGAGACCAATTAACTTAACAGGCATGTCTTTGGACTGTGGGAGGAAGCCGGAGTACCCGGTGAGAACCCACGCATGCACGGGGAGAACATGCAAACTCCATGCAGAAAGACCCCTGGCCGGGAATCGAACCCAGGACCTTCTTGCGGCAAGGCAACAGTGCTGTTTATCTTTGTCTGATTTTAAAATTACTTTGTTTATCTTAAACATTTAAGTGCAATTTTTTTTTAAAGACAAAAACAGAAAATAAATGTACAGGGACAAAAGCTTTAACAGCACTAGTGCCTTTTGGAGTTTTATCAAACAGACTATATGCCAAGTTTCCACTTTCTTTCTGTCCTTTTGCTTTCCAGGGAGGAAAGTTTAAATCTTCATTGACGGCTCTCTTGTGTTTGCATTTTGGAAGCATAAGGTTATATCCACGCCATTAGTCTCTCAGCTTGGATCCAGGCCTGATAAATATCCAGTCTAATAGATATGTTCACCTCAGTTTTAAAGGTTCCATAAAATGTCTTGTTCCCTTTCTCACTTTTGCTCGCACTCACTTCTAAAGTGTTCCCTTGAGACACAGCATTTGGTTGACTGGTCACCACAACACATGCACACACACACACCACTCAGAGGGGTTTCTCTATTACTACCACTGCAGGGTTTACCCACTATGCACATTTTCCTACCTAGAATACCAATCTCTGCATGTGCACCCCCAGCGGAGCACCCAAGGAGAGCTGAATATTCCAGCAGTTTTAAAATTTTCAGGCAGGTCTGTGAACCTCCTCCCATAGCGCAGCACCATCACACTCAAGGGAGTTGGGAGTTTTGACAGTCATTAGTAGGGTCATCTGTTCTCCCTCAGGGAGGCAACTTAAAACAAAGGATTTAAATTGTCTTCTTCTCCCTTTATTCTCCCTTCATCTACAGGGCTCTCAATATGGGACTGGCGTAAAGTCTTCGAGGCCTTGCAGCATTCACCCCCCCTCAATTTTGTCTCTGCCACCAAAATCCATCAATCACAAAAATGTCTCTCTCCCACTGCATCTTTTTAGAACTCGAATGTTATGCTTCGTACACCACTGCAGAAAGTGGCGACAGCGCTCCAAAGCATCGGCTGCGCCACTGTAAGGCGTTTATCTACTTGTATAATGTGCTGTTAACGCTGGTGCGGGATCAAATTCAGGATGCGAGGAAAATGGCCTCCAGCTGTAAGAGAAAGAGGAGACTTTTTGAGGAAGACGGGAGAAGCAGTGGGGGAAAAAGAGAAACATTTCTTCTTCAGACTATTTTTGCAAATGTGAATTCCCAGAGAAATGTCAGGCAAAGTAGGTCAATGGGATTTAAAAAGTTTGTGCTCCTTTTTTCCCCTCTCTCCGTCTCATTCTCACTTGTCAATGGGAAATGAGCAATGCGATTAGGAGAGGGGAAGATGATGAGTTGAAGTGTGAGAGAAAAACAGCAAAAGAGGAGGAGGAGGGGGAAAAGGAAAAAAGAGCCACAAGGATGGGCTGAGTGGTGGTTTGGGGGCTCTCGCAGGTCCCTCACCAGCTGACTGAGAGACCAAGACAAAGGAGAAGAGATTTGTATCTGCGCTCCAGAGAAAGGGAGTGGCACACATCTCATCATCTGGATATTGAAGCAACAATCTAATTATAGCATTCCTCCGGGGGATCCACATAAGAGAGTAATCAGTAAATAGAAAAAGGGGCAATTATTTTCCAAAAGTCATACACTTTGCACCTGTAAGTTCGGCACCCACATACCAGCCTGTACCATTCCTATAATTCATAACGAGAATAGCTGATTATTATAAATTAACCTAATAATATTGTTCTTGACTAAATTAATTCCCCAGTTATTGAATATTTCATACTGTCTGCTAAAGCATAATGACTTAAGTTTGGTCAAATACAAATCAGCCCCCTCAGTATTTTTCGCAGGGGAAGATCTCCGCCAGCGAATGTGATTGAACGTTACAATTAAACTTGCCAATTTATTGTCAAGGGCAACACATCTATACACGTGATATATCTGACACTTAATTGGAGAGCACATTTGGAAAGGGCTCATTCTGCCGCTTTCTTCATCACGGCCCATAATCAGAGTAAATTCTGCCGAACGTAATGGATTGAAGTCGAACGTTCACATTTGGGCTGTTAGAAGACACTTTAAGTGTGAATTATTTAAATGCTAATTAATGTTTTAAGCTCTCAGTGTAGCAATAGGCACATATTATTCTCCAGCTTCTTTTCAAATGACTAATTTTCAACATTCGCTAAGTGCGGGGTAACTTCTCGCTCATATTTCATTCAATCAATCCAGCAGCAGTTGAGCTTCTTCCACCTATGGCAGGTACTTCTACACGGTGATAGAGGGGGGAATCCATCAATACTGGGAGACAGCTGCTGGAATTACTAATCAAGTCCTAGCTGAGGATTCAGAAGAGCTGAAAAGATGAGTCGAGGGAAGAAAGCCTGATTCAAAGCTACTTGACTTATGATGTTGACTCTTGATACATGAGATCAGCTTTTCTTTGAGTCCTTACAATATTCCAGTTTTTAGTTCACATCTTTTTGCATGTATACTTCACATTCCCAAAGGCCATACTGTTGTGCTTTTAAAAATATGTGCTGTATGTTGATTGGTAGAGATTGTAATTTTGTTTCCAACCTTTATGAGTTTTACTAAACAAAAACAGTGCATCAAACAACATGCTACTTGTTGATGCTTTCAGAGAATGGAAAAAGTGGGAGTTTTTAGTTTTGATGCATTTAATGTACCGGAATCAGAAATCTGATCTGCTGATTACGGGTCAGACCCAATCAAGGGGAAATTTGACAAAGCTGTTGTGAAATCTTCAGAAAGTTGAGAAATAAAGCAGAAATACAAAATATATCCTAAATTTATTATCTCTTCAAGTCTTAGAAATTATTTCAGTGTTAGGTGGCTTTCTGTTAATCACTTAAGATTTATAAAGGCCATCAGCTTCATGTGTCTCTCTAAATGTAAAATATATATTACATTAGAGTCACTCATGAACATTTAGAGAGAAGCTGACACTTAGATCCTTCTCTAGTAAAACACATGGAATCAGTTTTTTTGTCATGCAGCATAATAAGCCAACCAAATTGCAACAGTCAGTTTTAAAACCTTAAAAATCATTACAATTGATCAAGTCCCACCCATAATAAAATCACCCCCAGTTATTAGGTGAGCTTTATTATTGCTGAAAGAATACATGTGGTTCAACTTTGTCCTTAAATCATCCTAAAAAGAAATCGAGATGCACGGAGCAGCAGCATTATTCATGTTTCCACTATAAGCTTGTTATTCATCACAAGACAAAAGAGATTCTCACACGTCTTGACGTAGATGGAAACGGGGCACAAGGGTATTATTCACATCTGTTGAAACCGATGAGCACAGCCAACTGGATGTCACGATACACACCATGCTTATTATTACAGTCCCCCCATACTCAGAATATAAATGGCATTTTCCTTCACACTAAAAGCCCTAATATTAATTGTAGTAAATGTAAGATGTATTGTGGTTTAAGAGCTGCTTCAGTTGTTTATTGTTCAACCAGCATGTCATATATCACTGCATCATATCGTGAAGTCTGACACAGGGAATTCACCTGGTGATTTCTGAACTGTACTTTCTTTCCGTACCACTAGGTGGCAGTGTAGTCTCACTAACAGATGCCATCACAGTCCTGATTTGTATTATCCTTTCTGATTACTGATGGGCGTTTCAGCATGAATCATCAGAAATATCTTGCTAAATAAGTCCTTAAATGCATCATCAACTCAGTCTTTATGTTCAATAGATACAGCAGGCTCCTTTATGTTGAAGGGGAAAAGCATGTGCATCCTTGTTTATTGTTGTATTTTCCAGACTATTAAAACAGCCAGTCAGTCATTTTCTACCGCTTATTCCATAGTGGGTCGCAGGGAAGCTGGTGCCTATCTTCAGCAGTCTATGGGCGAGAGGTGGGGTACACCCTGGACAGGTCGCCAGTCCATTGCAGTGCAACACACAAACAACCATGCACACACTCATTCATACACCTAAGGGCAATTTAGAGTGACCAATTAACCTAACAGGCATGTCTTTGGACTGTGGGAGGACACTGGAGTACCCGGTGAGAACCCAGACATGCACAGGGAGAACATGCAAACTCCATGCAGAAAGACCCCCGGCCGGGAATCGAACCCAGGACCTTCTTGCTGCAGCTTAGTTTATAACTTAGTTTAATTCTATTTCTATTTAATACTATTTGTAGTTGTTTTTCTTCGTATAAGTTGGAAGTTAGTGCTCAGTTCTCTAAGTTATATTAGTGCAGGCCATGTTTTTGTATTTGTGTTTACATTATTACCTAAGAGGACCTGAAAGATTTTATAAATGTTGAAATAAAGAAAGAAAACCGATTCCTTCTACATTAAAATTTGTTAAAACTTGCTATGAGATTGTGATGATGCTACCATTTAAATGCCTGATTATCAGGTCAAGGGTCAGGAAAAGAGCTGCTAAAATCTCTGCAGACCCCACACACCCTGCACATAAACTGTTTAGAGTTCTGCCTTCAGGGCGACGCTACAGAGCGCTGTTCACTAAAACCAGCCGCCACAGAGACAGTTTCTTCCCCCAGGCTGTTTCTCTGTTGAACATTCAATAGAGTACAAAACAACAGCATACAGATGTTGCAAATGCACCTTTTTATTTATTTATATATGTGTATATTTGTACATTGTAAATATGTATATTCTGTAGTGCAAAAACAAAAACCAAAGAGCAAAGTGTACCGGAGTCAAATTCCTTGTTTGTATGTACAAACCTGGCAATAAAGCTGATTCTGATTCTGATCAAAAGAGGCATAAAAGTGGGACATGCTAATCTTGTTGTATTATTTATATAGTTTACATGCACTTATCTGCCAAAACATTATTAATTTGGGGATTTTAATAATTTCTTTAAACAAGTTATTCAGGGTTTTTTCAGGGCTAGGTAAAATTACACATACAGGCTCAAATATATACATACACCCTCAATAACATCTTGATAAATCTCCAAAAGCATAGTGCTGTGAAACCATGGACATTTTGTGATGAAATTGAGTTTGGATGTTGCCCTCCATCTGTTCATTATTCACTTTGGCCAATGCACCTGTACTCCTGACAGCAAAACAGAGCCTCAGCATGATGCTTCCACCCCCATGCTCGACAGTTTTTACAGTGTTCTTGAAAGCCTCAACTTGACCCCTCAAAACATTGTTGTTGTTAAACCAATAGCTCGATATTTAAATGACAGTCTGTACAGTAATTTAAATATCATCTGAAAAGTCATTTGTTTGACTTATTATTTTATTGCATTTATTTCATTGATTGATGGGTTTCCTGTTTAGTTTTGAAAAAAACTACATTCAACCATGTTGTTTCCTTTAGCCTTTGCTACAGAAAAAAAATCGACATGTTAAAGAATTGCAAATATCAGCTTAATTTATCGTCCAGCTGATATAATGGTCAATGTATAAAAAGAGTTCAATGAATTTTTACTTTCTGGACCTTAAAACCAAAACATACAAACTGTTCCTTATATGTCTGAACCACCTTCTTCTTGTTTTCATCAATAGTCATCCTCTAAAAATCCCTGGCATCCACTTTGAGCAGATTTGTATTTTGAGATGATCTTCGAGTATTCCCGTCCAGACCGGTAGATGGTTCGGCTCAGCTCAGCACCAGAGAAGTCCACATGGAACAGGCCGAAACGAACGCTGAATCCATCAGTCCATTCAAAGTTGTCCATCAGTGACCATGCAAAATACCCACGGACATTGACCCCATCCTCTTCTATAGCTGAACACAAAACATAGACAGGACATGGAAGGATTGCAGGACTTGAGTTTGTAATACAGGACTTTTTCCTTTTTATTTTCTTTGATTATTAATTCACTATGCAGAAACGATTTAATAAGAAAAAATAACTGATGCGTTCTTAGATGCTGATCTGCAGAGACTATGTTTGGGAGATGAACAACATACAGTGATGCTTGATATCTGGAAAATGTATGATTGCAATATTACTACTGATTATTGCCGATGGTCCCAATCAGCTCTATTGATCTCCTGATGTGAACTGGTGCTTGCTTAACCAAATTGTTAACGTTGTTTTAGGTCATTTTTTCTTGACAACTATGTGGGTTATTTTACATGTATTTCCACAAAGATCAACATCTCATAGAAGAAAATGTATTCATCCTCTTTTTGCAAAAGTTCTACGTTGTAATTTTTTTTTAAACCCTACAAATAAAAATAACATGGTTGTTCGTTAAAATTTGGAACTCCACCTAAAGCAAACCTTCAGCAAACTGCAACACAGCACAGGTAAGAATAAGTGCTGTCATGGTGAAAAGAAAGTACCCCCCCCTTGCCAAATTCTAAGGTATTTAAAACGTTGTACCAATTTTCTTTTTCTAATATGTTGGCCTCATGTTTGCTTAATTAAAAACGACATGGTGGGAACTGTGGTGTTTTTGTACACTTGAAAATAGAAGCCTGGTAAAGACCAGATTGTTGATGCATTAAAAACAACTGATACAAGGTGTCCTTCTTTTTATCTTCTTCCATGATTGTACTGATCTAAACTGGGCCTAGCTAAACCTCTTATCGGTATGATGCAAACATGAACAATGAAATCATCGATAAACTGGGCGTTGTTTGCCCGGATTTCCATAGACTGGTACTAACCTAATCATCTGAATTCTAGGTGATACCAAAAAACAGGCAAGATCTTCGGCTTTCAACCAAAAACTAAAAAGTACTCTGTACTGTTATTCTAATGAGTAAGCACATACTTGGGAATACTTGGAACGTTTATGCAAGATAATATCTAATACTGCATTTCAGTGTCGGATAACCAGAACTTCTTAACTAAACTCCCCCAATCCACATAATGTTAAGTGTTTTCCTTATTATTTCAGGCCAATTGCCAACTAGCTTAAATATAAGCAAGTACCTTTAACCACTTCCAAGATGGTTTTTCTGTAAAACTTGCATCGTTCAACATCCTCAATTTGCAGCGGGCCGACCTGAGCGAAGCCGTTCTCTGTGATGTAGATTGTCGGGTTGTTAAAGACATCCTGCAAAGTCACAGGGCAAATGTTTTTGTCAAGCAAGGCATCACAGTTGTCAGGCATTCAGAGAGGAGACAGATTGGCTGCATTTTAACAGTGCCAGGTTCAAGCTAATGGTCTGTGACGAGGCACAACTGCAGGAAATTGCTCGTTTGCAAACACTTTTTCCCAACAAAGTAACCATTTCACACAATGTGACAGCACTAATGGGGCATCAGTGTGCTTCTGGGTGTGTCTAAAAGGAGATTATTGAAAAGGATGAAGTTTTATTATACCTTTATATATTTAAGAAGTTTCCTTAAGCCATGTGGGACAACAGCCAGCCAAGACACCCCAGAAATTGGCCAGGATGGATCTAAAACCTCTTCTGCATCCAAGTCCCTCTTCATGCTCAACATCTGCCTGCAACACCCTCCTGATTTGACCTTCCGGGATGTGTAGTGGTTTAGTGCAAAGAAGTCAGCTGTTCCTAAAATTGGAGGGTCTTCCTTTGAGAACCTGGGAAGTCTCAAGTTGCCACTGTATCCCATCATCTTGGACTGAGTTTCTATGGCCGATCTCATCAATTCTGGATAATCTCCAGTAACAAACACTGGCCAGGCAAACCACCCCAGGGTGAAGGCGAGGTCACGTTCAGCAGAGGCAACGTCTTCATGGCGTAATGGATCTAGAGGCTCAAACCAGTCGCTGTTGAGAGCCAGAGACACTGCACCCTTCTGCGTTGCTCTGTACTCAGAGTTGTAGCTGTGCCAGGCCATGGAGTGAGCTCGCAGCATGTTATGCCCTACCAGGTAGGCAGCGGTGCCTTTTTCTTTTAACCCCGGGGCGTGGATGCCAACTTCGTGACCTAACTTGGCGCACACATGCGGCTCATTGATGGTGATCCAGAGTTTGACGCGATCCCCGAATGTCTGGAAGCAAAACTTGCTGTAGCTGTCAAAGAGAGTTGCTACACCAGGTGACTTCCAGCCTCCTAGGTTTTGAATTGCTTGCGGCAGGTCAAAGTGGTACAGAGTGACCATTGGGGATACATTACATGCCAGCAAGTCATCAATCACTCTGTTATAGTACTGTACACCTGTTGGAGAGACAAATATACTGAAATCGTCCTCTTTAGAGTTGAGCTTTATTCTGTCATGGGTCTTTTAAGGCTACGGTATTACCTTTCTGGTTTACGTTCCGGGTCGTCCCATCAGGCAGGAGGCGCGCCCAAGAAAGAGACAGGCGGTAGTGCGTCAGGCCAAGCTGCTGGATACACTCCAGGTCTTTCTCCCAGAGCTCATAGCTGTTACATGCCACATCTCCATTTTGATTTCCAAAAACTCCACCCTTCTCATGACAGAATGTGTCCCAAATACTCGGTCCCTTTCCATCAGCCTGCCATCCACCTAAGCAAGCACAAGAAAGTTTACACTTAAATAAAAGAAGGGATTAAGATTCTTAACACAAGGAGAAACTACTCTTTTTAAGGTATGTGCATTTTATAGTAATTATAATGTGATTATAGCCAACATCAAATCATCAAATTTCCTTTATCTTAATGACACAGGAAACAGAAGTCATGTCATCTGGCAGGAAAATTAATAGATTTAATTTAATAATTAGATAAATTTAGTAGCCAAAACTGACATTTTCCAATTAAAGCCTCTAGGCAAAGTAAAGTTGTTTTACTTTCATAAAGTCTTAATTATTTACGCATATTTCAGAAGCTTAGATGAATAAGTCTTTGTATAAAGGAAAGGATCAGTATTTCCTCAATCATTTGCACCTAGGGCAAAATGTTGTCTCACAGTTTTTGTTATGAACCAGGCAGAGAAAGCACTTAAATCCAGTTTTGGCCACACTCCACTCTAATGATTTTATTGTTGGCTTTACTGCACCAAATAGCCAGCGAAATTAAAAAGTGAGGTGACCCCACCTTTAGAGTTGTTCTTCCTATTCTATGGGACAGCTTCCCTACCCACATTATTACTGTTCAGAGATTTTAAGATGTTTTATTTATTAATTTTTTCCAGCAGAAGGCCTGCTAATGCTGAGCTGGATTATGCTGGAGGTTTGTTTCTGCTAAAAGGGAGTTGTTCCTTTCCACTGTCGCCACATGCTTGATCAGTATTATGGATTGCTGCAAAGTCAATCACCCCATGTAACCAAATGGACTTCCTTAGGTAAGTTTTTACCAATTAGTATTTTGAACTGAATTTCACTGCATTGTATTATAACAAGGATCCATCTAGAATGTATGGAATTAAATTTAAATTGTCAAGTTTGGCCATATTTGATTTTTTATTTCTGTAAAATATTGCAACCGCTGATTCTATAAAGCAGCTTGAGGTTACATTTATTCTGAATTAGCACAATAGAAATAAGCTGAATTGAACTGAAAAACTCAGACTGCTTGTCATCTCAATTTTATGTTTTTTAAATCCATTTTTAGATTGTATTTTCTATACAACTGTATTTTGAGTTTTATGAATTAGTTTAATTATAGTTTTATTCGATCATAATAAATGTCCTATTGTGTGTTTTGTATTATTATTTCTATTATCTTACCATTGCTTTATAAAGTATAATTTGACTAATCTTGGTTTTGTCTAATCATTGCTGTGCAGCACAGCGCGCAGCACAAGTGCAATGTATATAAAGTTGCAACTGACTTACAACTTGCTTAACTCCACCCAAATTGATTATTCTATTGCATTGGTCTCCAACAACCATGTGCACCTTTGCACTCCTTCTGCCAGTTCCAAGATAAGGTTAATGTTAAGATAACTTGTGCAGCCTACAGTTCACATTCATGCATGCTCTTTTTGATAAGATGATGATATCTATAAGTATGTCAAATCAGACTTTGTTTAAGGTCCTAAATGAATTCAGCTTTGTTTAAACAGAATTTCAAAAGGTCATAAACATCCTCACATAAATTAGCTAGAACGAAGTCAAGTCTCGTGGCTGTGTTTACCTTCTATTTGGTACGCAGAGGTTGACGCTCCCCACGCAAAGTCTCGCGGGAACATGTTTCTTGGCGCTTTAAGAACCCAATTTAGCAATCCTAATAGCTCTCGCTGGTTTATATCGGTCAGAGGTGAATTTATCTTTTAATTTGTACGCCGAAGTGTTTCATCTCTTCGCCTGAGTCTGTTTAGAGGAGACTGTGCCGCTCTCAATCCGACAACACTGTCGTTTTCGTCACAGGAAGAGCTGTGTGGCGTTCGCGGCTATTTGTGCCCCCTCTTCTGGTGAACGACGAGAGCTAATAAACCCTGAACGCAGTGTTCCATTTGTTCACTATATAGTTCATCATACAGGGTTTGGCGGCTTTTCTTCCCCTCATTGTGAGCTACAAATATTGCAGTCTTATTAGTTAAATATGATGCGTAACTGCACAAGTCTTTACCACAAACATGTCCCAAGGAACATAGAAAATAACTAGGAAAGTATGAGCAGATATAGTAGATGAGTTAACAGCTTTTGCTGAGCTCAACGGAATGATCCGGATCCTGAAAAATAACCCAACTTTCCATAAGGGGATGTGGACACAAAGTCATATGGAGGACCGTACAAATAGCACACTCTTCTAGATGTAATTTGACTGGAAAGACAGTTTATTAATCCCAGAAGGGAAGTTACATGTAGTTACACACAAAATGTATTGTGGTTTGCATTAAATTTAGTTGCTTTATCGGTATCAATAATGATTTATAATCTTTAAAATAATTCATTATTAATACAGGGTTTGTGACTTTGTTATAAGTGTATTTGGGGGTTAGGGTGATCCTTTATTTAGTCTTCTTGCAAAACGTTTTTTTCTCTACATCTTCATTAGGTTTGCACAAAATGAAATAGCCTATTGAAATAAAATTGCAGTTATCAACCATGTATTCAATAAAATGCCATTAAATTGACTGTCATTAAATACTAATATATGAAGAACAGTCTATTAGTAGAGGCTACCGCCACTTGCAGTTGCAGGCTCTGCCCACAAGGGGACAGCAGGTTTCTTTCAGATAAATTTACTCTACTTTGCAACAGCTTGACTGACATCAGCCAATCTGAAACAGTGCACCTAATATTTATAAATGTATATTTTGGTTTTACTGAAGATATCAAAGAACAACAGAAAACATCACAGACTATTTCACCTTAAATGTATTCAGTGTATTTGAATTGTGCTCGTTCTCAACAAAAGCCATGTCAGGACCTTTCATACAAAAAGACTACAATTTCAGTTTCAGTGACGTGAATGAAATTCAGTTTAGTTTAGTCCAATAATGTTTTTTTTTTTCAAGCAATCGAAATAAAGAAGGAATCGTTGCATCAAATGTCTAATTTGGTTTTATTTTCAGTTAAAGTGTGTACTGAACAGCTGGTAATGTGTCAGAGAAAAACCATTTTAACAGGAGATCCATCAAAACTAGACACATGGAAGGCAGGGAGTAAGGGGAGCAGACGCAGACACACAAACCCATTAGCCCAGAATTATCCTGTATATGGCAAAATATATATAGATCTATATAGATATATAGATCTATATATAGATATAGATATATTCAAACAAAGGTTAATGACAGCACTTATGGTAATACGAGACTTGGAACATTAGGCTCTAGAATAAGGAAAGACTCTATGCCTTGCAGAAGTGCTCATAAACCTTAAACCTTTTCAAATTCTGTCACATTCAGATTCAGAAACAAAACCATTACTTTTTACTCAGAAACACAGTATAAATACATTTAAACCCCCATATTTGTTAAAAACATGTTTGTCACGTGGAAGAAAAATTAAGCATTGTTTTCAATTTTTTGTCTGAAGAACAATCTGAAATATGTTGCACACATTTGTAGTCCCCATCTACTCTGATAGCCCTAAATAAAATTAATTGCAACCAATTACTTTCAGAATTTGCCTAATTGGTAAACAAACTTGTGTGTAATCCTATCTCAGTATAAATCCAGGTATTAGAGAACATTAGTGAACAAACAGCATAACGGAGGCAAAGGAACACTACAGACAGGGAGAAAATTGTGGAGATGTTTAAAGCAGGGTTAGGTTGTAAAACTATAGCCTAAATCTTGACGTCTCAAAAATGCGATGTTCAATCTATCATCTAAAAAAAGAAAACGTACAGAGCTATACTACAAACCTACAAAGCCATGATAGTCCACAAAAAATAACAGGCTGCAAGGAGAGCATTAAGGTGCTCTTGTCATATGAGACTAAAACTAAGCATTTTGCTCTGGTTGCCAAACAAAATGTATGGCAAAAAACTGATACCACTTTACCCTGAACACACCATGAAACATGGTGGCAGCATCATGCTGTGGGAAGTTTCTACAGCACAGACAGGAAAGCTCGACTGAGTTGCTTTGTTGAGACTGGGGCAGAGGTTCACCTTCCAGCAGCAATCTTAAATAAGATGTCCATATTCATGCTTTAAACTGACCCAGTCAAAGTCTGCACCTAAATACTTTTAAGAATGGGTGTCAACACTTGAAAATTGATGTTCCCAGACAGTGTCCATTAAATCTGAATAATGTTCAGGGCTGCTAGAGGATCACCTGCAAAACACTTGTAGTTGCAATTGCAGCAAAAGGTGGTTTTACAAATGGGAAGAATACAATACACACAGCATTTCTTGGATTATTATTATTAAATTTACTTGAAAACATAGCAGGTGTCATTTTCCTTCCACTTCACAATGATGCACTTCTTTGTGTTGGTCTATTACATAAAAGTCCAATAAAATACACAGAAGTTTGTGGTTGTTGTGACACAAAATTTGAACAGTTTCAAGAGGTATGAATACTTTTATAAGGTGCAGTATAACAGGAAATACCTGCATGCCTTTAGCAGCTTAACCAAAGCAATGGGTCAGTGTCACCTTAGTGATATGAGTTTTGCAAAATGAGCTTTTCTCACGGGCTGTACAAGCACAAAACATTTATGACTGGAATTTGTACCCTGCTGATTCCCATATTGTGCATTTACACATTTAGAACCCATCTGTATTTTAAACAGTGATTATTTTAGATATTTAGGCCCAAAAACATGCAATTGTTTTGAAATTGGCTCAGTTAGGGCTCTAATGTTACAGATATCTTAGTTCGGTATTGTCCACTTCTTTACATTTCTATGGACTGATGTGACCCACTAAACCTGAGCATAACAAAAGAGAATACATTGTGTGCAAAAGAAGCGATCAGAACCGAATGAGTTGGCCTTTCTTCTCCCTCTGCTTTGTATCCAGAGTCTGGGATTTTAAGACCTCATGTGACTTCATCTGTCATGGCGACAGCAGACTAGACCGAACCTGTTTATGCACTCAGACAAAAGGGAGGAGCAGGGGCAGATAAAGAATCAGTTGTTCAAGTCAAGGCACCAAAAAAAGCATATAAATTCCCTTTAGTTTGGTGGAAGTCCAGAAAGTTGGCTTCAAAAGTGGAAGAAACCATCAGGAGAATTTTCTGGACAACCAGGATGGTTAGAGGAGTTCTTCTTTCTCTGGATAGTTACCCATGGCTTTTTCTGTAAACTGACAATCAACCATGACATCTACATCTACATCTACCTGACTTCTTCTGATGTTGCTTTCTTGCCACACTTAAATGATTGAGCTCATCAAACAATTTGTATTACCAGACAAACATAGCTAAAGGAAATACAGAGTGCGGTTTTTAAAGCATGATTTAATTTATTAAGGGACATAGGCTATCCAATCCAACCCTGTCCTGTGTGCAAAATGTAACCGTCCATCTCCCATCAAGTTAACTAGGATTACCCACAGTCTTTGGAAAGCTGGATTTGATTTCACCACCCTTACCAAGGGCTAAGTACTCCCAGATCAATAGAATCAACACGTCACTTAAGCAGAACCTGTCTGAAAACAATAATAAGCTAAAAGATCTCAAAAAACAACACCTCAACATTTAAGAGTGACAAATAGCAAAAATGTTACTAATCTCCAAGGAGAAAATATTTTTCAAAGCACTGTAGCTACAAAGGTGTGATTCAATTAAATCTATGCTAGTTTATATTCACCCCTTACAACTTTTCAATGATAAAGGATGTTGTTCCAAAAAATACTGGAATGTGCCCCTGAAGTGGGAATTCTCACTTGAAATATTGGAGGTATCCTTCCTCAACCTCAAAATCCAACATGGCTACCATACATACGGCGTAAAGCGATAACTGTAATAATAAACTGTTATTTTCACTTCAGACAAGGTTGTTTCCTATGAAATCAGCATCAGACATATTTTGATAAAGCATTTATTTGTAAAACATTCCTTTTGTCTTTATCACGTAAAAATAAAGCACTTTACAGGCATTTTGGAACTGCCAATACGGATTGCCTTTCTAACAACTTTCTTTCAGTGAGACCAGTTAGCATACTTGAACTAGTATTAACAAATTGTCGGTCATTACCCTAGTCATTTCCTTATTGGAATCTTACAGAAAGCATTGTGTTATCACAACCAAACAGATCGGTGTCATTTTTACTTGTATGGGTACTCGTCGCCTTCCGTTTATTCAGGACCGGGTCGCGGGGGCAGCAGACTGAGCAGAGACGCCCAGACTTCCCTCTCCCCAGACACCTCCTCCAGCTCCTCTGGGGGAAGTCCGAGGCGTTCCCAGGCCAGCCGAGATACATAGTCCCCCCCAGTGTGTTCTGGGCCGTCCCCTGGGCCTCTTCCTGGTGGTACGTGCCTGGAACACCTCCCGGGGCAGGCGTTCAGGAGGTATCTGAGACAGATGCCCGAGCTAACTCCTGATGTGCAGGAGAAGTGGCTCTACTCATTTTCATTTTTTTTTTTTACCAATTTAAAAAAAAATAAACATTTCTAAACTCAGATGTTCCAACATAGCCCTAGGAAAGATTACAAATGATAAAAAACAACATATCACCTTCTCTTCACTGTCTGCAAAATTTAACTTAAGATTTCCTCTTTTAGGCCAACTGAGGTTAATAAAAATTACTATATAAATTTCTTATTTAATTGATTTCATTTTCTAAATGGCAAATTGATGACAATATCTATTTTTTCTGACAATTTTCAAACTTAAATATGTACCTATCCCTTCTTAGCAATTGGTAAAATTGTTTTTCAAACTGTGACTTGGATGAAACATGTTGAGTATCTATCCACAGTTTTATACTTTTTATTTTCCCTTTACCTCAGAAACCTCTTCTTCTTTTTCTTGTCAGTTGTGGCCGTACTCCTTTTTAGACTAGACATTTTCCCTCCACTTAACTTTCTCTTAAAACCGTTGCATACAGCTCTCTGTGAACAACCAGCCAGATTAGCTATTTTGGTTTAATGTCCTTGTGGATGGTGTCAGTGACTTTCTGCTGGACAACTTTCATGTAGGGCAGTCATTGTGTAGACTGTTTGCTCCAGTAAATGTTTTTATTAATATAATCGAATACACAACTTTCCGGAGAGACGCTTATGGCTATGTATTTGCTGCAGTTCTAATCTGTGCTGGGAGTCTCTGCACCGGAAGCTTACTTTTAAAGAAGGACTTTTACTTTTACGCCTGCTTTTATTCTGAAAGGCAACCCGGATGCGGTTTAGAATCTGCCTGATTTTGATCGCAGAGGAACGCCGAGACAGGACGACCATGAGATAAGGGCTGAACTTTAGACAATTATAGTCACACTGGCCGCTTTGGTTGCGTTTTAAAGGCAGTTTGTAGGTTATTTGTTTGTTCTCAAAATAATTCCGGAGTGAAAAAAGTCATCCTAATCTACTTTCGGATTTGTTTTTCTATTTTTGTTTTTAAAAGTAAACTCTGTGTTGCTAATATTTTAATCAGAATGCGGACCAAACCGCTTGGGAGTTAATGTAAGTAAAAAAATAACCCCAAGAAGACATTTCCTGAGTGGATAACCTGGAATGTGTGGGCAGCCGCTTCCCCTCGAAAAGAAGGCACTCTGACCTGGACACAGGAGAGTAACAAAGAGAGGCGGTATAACCTGCGAGAATGCGCTTTTTTTTACCAGGCTTTCTGGCTTTTTTACAGTCCGAATAAAATGACCACCACAGCAGGATGGAATGGGAATCCTAAATGAGCCTGTCGCCCCCCACCGCAAACAAAGGTTGGATTGGAGCAGCGTCGAGCGAAGGGACAAAACATTGCGGGAAATGGAGACGGAAGGCTCGTTGGAGCCAAACAACACACAGGCTGAGGTTTTTGTATTGTTAGCAGAAGGGTCCGAGCTGCTCCTCCGCCCTGTTTAGTACCAGAGCATTTCTTTTCGTCACCAAATGCAGCGGGCGGGTTTTCACTAGACGTGTGCGGGGTTAAAAATGAGGCTGGACTGGCTGCAGTTGGTGGTGGTTTTGCTGCTGAGTGGCCTCCGTGGCTCCGCGGTGCCGTTCGCCTGCAAAACATCCGACGAACGGCCGAGGAGCGGAGGGAAAAGCCCGGTATCGGACAGGAAAGTGGTCTGCAGCAACATGGATCTCCATCAGGTGTTACCTCCGGACTCCTTCCCCAACAGAACAGTCACACTGTGAGTTTCATTTACTGTAAACACACACCTCTGATTAATTCAGCGTGCCTCTCTAAAATATGTTTTCGACACTTAATTTTAGTAATTTTATTTACAATCAAAATCGGAAAATGGTGCTTTATTCGGCCCCTTTCAGTTTGATACTTTCCCACATAAACCAGTGTATCCAACCTCCTCCATAAGCCTCATAATTAGTAAATAAGGTCAACCTGTAATTTAATCTCAGTATGAATGCAGGTGTTCTGTGAAGGTCTCAGAGGTTTATTAAAGAACATTAGAGAATAAAAGGCGTCATGAAAACTTTAGACAGGTAAGTGCCAAAGTTGTAAAAGGAGGGTATTAATCTAGCAAGAGTCCCAGATAACTATTAGTTACGCTTTAATGAAAAAGCGGCAAGAAGAAAGCAGTTGATAAAAAAAGGTCATAAATAATCTGGTTAGAGCAAACTTCTCGAAGAAGGTGCTGTAAGCAGACCAACATTTAACCTTCTGTCCTCTGAAAAACGCTATTTGCACATAACCGTCCCTACTGTGAAACACGGTGGTGGCAGCATAATGCTCCAGGGATGGTTTTCTTCAGCAGGAGGAAGCTTGTCCCCTGCTGACCCTAATCCAAAACTGGGGGGAAAAAAACCCCAAACATTCAGCCAGAGCTAAAGCGGATGAGTTAAGATGAATACATATCGGCGGATTAGATATGTCAAGTCAAAGTCCAGACCTGAATCCAATTGACAATCTGTGTTAAGAGTTGAACTGTGATGTCCGCAGATGCTCTCCATCCGATTTGACTGAACGTGAGCTATCTTGCAGAGACGTATGGGCAAAAATGTCAGCCTCTAGATGTGCAAAGCTGGTAGAGACATGACCCAAAAGACCTGCGGCTGTAAGGGCAGCGAAAGGTGATTCGACAAAGTATGGATGCAAGAGGGCTGAATACAAATGCCTGGAACAATTTACAGATTTCTGTTAGTACAAAATAGTGAAAACCGTGTATCGGTTTACTTCCACTTGACAAATAGGCACTACTTTGTGTTGGTCTATCGCCTAAAATCCCAATAAAATGCATTGAAGTATGTAATCATGACATGGCAAAATGTGGAAGAGTTCAGGTGGTGTAAAAACATATTTTCAATCTCCTACTGAACTACTGAATTCACATGAAACCCTATCTGTGAGGCATTTACGAGAGCTTACAGCCTACGAATTAAGCCTTGTGGGGTTTTTACATCAGGATGTGACTCAGACTATGGTAAGATTATAATCAAATTTAGCTCTTGACAGCACGCACCCGGGTTAGCCACGTTTCTACTCGTTAGAGCAATACTTAAGTCTTGTTTTTAACTTTTTCCCTGATGTTTTATTGGCTAGTGGCTTAAAAAACATACAGTGCTGTATAATATTACTTGAACTCATTTGTTTTATGTTTTACTATATTGAGTTCAAATAGTAAGGTCATACAATGAGATTACTCACTGGCGTGAAAATATCAGGGAGTGGAAAGCAAATAATAGATGGCAGGGTAAAGAAAAAAAGGTGATTTAAAAGGCATCAAAGCGGGTGACTTTCCTTTATTTGAACTTTTCATCTCATATCTGGCTCCTGAACTTTGGTTTATCTCAGATTTCTTGGTCTTTGCCTTCATGTGGTGGTTGAAAGATATTTTAATATCTAGGGTTACTTTAAATCTAATTAAATCCAAGAGCTTTCCGAAGGTTTGGGGTTTGAATGCTGGAAGAGCTGGAAATCTTCTTGTTACCAATGTAACGGACTGAGGTCTGACTGGTCGTCCATGTCTCTGTAAAAACTTTAACACTGTTAAAACTTCAAGAATAATTTGATTGGAGAGCACAGGATTCAATGCTGCTCTCTTTATTTCACCTCTTTCCTCTTAAAATAAAACGAGTAGCAAAGATACAACTGATTCCCTAGTATGCAATATACATAATTCTGAAACAAGTAATGGGATTAATTGTGATTAATGGATTATTGAAATAATCGCCAACTAATTAAGTAATTGAATTATCTGTGACTGGAGTATGCAGACTCTATAACCTGCCATTTGCTGAAAGAACAACCCGCTCAGAGTATTAATTAGGCCAAAGTTGCACAAAAATATATACAAGATGAATTTAAGATGAAAAACTTTTTGTTGTTTGAAAATATTTTCCATTCAGATCTCCGCCAGTGGCATAGCTTTAGCTTCACCTGGTTCAAATCCTGTAAAAAATCTGTTAAGCACCTTTTGCTATCCGATTATTAATCGATTAATGGGGACAAAATAGTCAACAGTTGCAGCCCTGCACAGCTTAGAGGGGGCAATAAATTAGCCAGAAGATAAATTAGGGCAATATTTAACATTTCTCTCAGGGATAAATGGTGCATTAACAGAAAACAGAAAATCGACCGTTTGTTGTTTTCCTTTTTTCTCGGCTAAACTGTTGTTTTACGCATCATCTTTTGAATGACGGATTTTATCTTTGCTGTCGATGAGCGCAAACACAGGAATCTGGTCAGAGTGTGACCGTCCATAGAGGGGCTTGTCTGTACAGACGGTAAAATGTATGCCACAAAACCTTCTCTGTTGACCAGGTAGTCAAGCAGACTGGGAAGCATGAATACCGCCTCGGAGCTCGCATTCTTGGTGTAAACAGAGACCCGTTCATTAGAGGTGGCACACCTTGTTTTTTTCCCATTTATTACCTATGGGGGGTTCCACTTTTAAACAATGAGCACACTTCTATGGCTGATGGAACGGGTTTACCCTGACATTTGGTGCGTGAAGTTCATTGCAGTTCTGCTCTGAATCCCTCTGCGTAGAGACAAAAAGAAGAGAAAAACGCAAGTAATGCATTTCCTGAATTCGAGCGCTCCACATGACACCAAATGCCTTAGTAATCCGAGAGGAAATGACACAAATGTGTTTACAGCTGGCCTGTCCACCCATGTCAGCGGAGGACCTCAGCTAAGTTACATGTGCTTGAATTTAGCCTCTAGCTCTGAGAGACTAGGCGTTCGCACGGGTGTGTGCAGGAGTTCTTATTTCAGTCTACATAGCCTTGCGTTCAGGAACTGACTGAGCTTTTTTTACTCATCCAGCTAATATTTCTTTGTAAGACTGGAGCAACTGGGTTGGATTGTTGTGAATAAGCGCTCCTGGTTTCCTCTCCTGCAGAGGAGTGCAGGATTTATCTGAGAAATGTTGCGGGGAAATGTGTGCTTAGTGTGATGGCTCATTGGGGCGCTATAAACTAACTGGTTTTACCGTGCAAACTGGGAATAAGGGCAGATGGAATGGTTTCCTTTCGGATTTCACGTCCTAAACTATAAAGCTGATTGTAAACTCAGATCTGTGTCGAGTCTGATCATTTTTTAGGTCTTTCATCTCTTCGTTTTTCTTTGTCGTGCCAAATTTCTTTGAAGCATTTGTGCATAGTGAACAGATGTGCTAGCATGTCCTGAGAGCGTTTGCTTTTAAGGAGCGTTTCAGACATGCTGTCGGTGCACACCAGTGGAACGTCCCCGTGTGTTAAGTGGTTTTGCAGTGTTTACATTGGAAAGCCACAATCCTGAAGACAAGGCACTGACAGCTGCATATCCATTCAGTTCGAAGCCTTTCTTTTTTTGTTTTTTTGTTTTGAGACCTGTTGAGCTTTTTCTTTTTTTCTAAGAGCAGCGGATTCATCCAGTGGCCAGACTTTACTTAGGGTATTATTGTGTATTTTGCAGCTCACAGTTTTATTCACCAACCCAAAGTGTAAATAAAACTCTGGGAGGATAGGAGATGGTAGAAATCTGTAATTTTAAACAAAAAGTGTGAATGATAGGTGCTTTTTCTTTTTCTTTTTTTTTAACCTTGCTCCAACTTTGATTAAACCCACTGAGTTGACTTTATCCAGTGCCCTTCTCATTTATTGATAAAAATGTATTAGAAGCTTAAAATTAATCCATATTTTATTTGCAGTTGCATAATCACAAACTAAAACACTGCTGCATTTCTCTTAAGTTTGGAGACTTTTTTTTCCGTCTCCCTTACCATCCACCTGCCTGAGAGTGGTGGCAGGAAAGGTTTGGGTTCTTCTTCAACCTTGTTCGTCAGTTTCAGGTAATTTTTTTTTTTTTTTACCAGGGGTAGGGGGTTTAACGAATGTATTTGCTTTGTTCCACATGCAACATCTCAAATAATAATAATATCTGGACTATTCAAGTATAAATTCCCTTGGCGGGAATTTGCTGGAAGCTCAGTTTCTCCTAGTGCTCCTTGAATGCATCATTCAAAATCACTGAAGCGCAAAGTCAGCCCGTTGAGAGGTTTGAGGTTGTCGCCATCCAACCAGCTAAGCTTTGTTAAAGCTATGATATTTAATGCTAATCTGACAAAAGGGTGATGAACCCCATAATTGCTGCCTTCATCAAATGTTGAGTAATTTGGTCATAAATGTATTAAAAGGTTTTTATTGTGATTTTTGCTGTTTTCAGTCCATATTTGAGCTTGTTTGAAATTTTAGTTATATTATATGACTTGTGTTGCCTTAAATAATGATTATCTTACGAAGTTCCCAATCATGTTGCGAATTATCATTGGTGCTGTTTTCTATAACAAAAACCTGACCTGTATTAACGGGCTGCTCTCCTAATCGCCACTCTCTGAACATCGATAAACACTCTGCTTGTATCTGTGATATGTTATTGTGTAAGCTGTTGGGATTTAATAGGGTTTTGATTTGGCAGGTTTTTTTTTATTTTTTTACTTCGCGCTGGTGTCTTCCAGCCTCTGTCAGTGTGTCGGGTCACGACTCTTAATACTATGAATATTGATCAAATAACAACAGTTACGGGTCATATTGTACTGTATTTATTGTAAACCTAAAAATGAAATGTAGCGTGTGTTTTAAAACCTGGCCTTTAAGTCAATGATAAATTAATATTGGTCTGATGTCTCAAATGTCAGCTCCTAGGTGCCCTGCCATATTGTGTCAGCTGTTTTTGTTTGTGTTTGTTTTGCTGATATTTGTGTGGTTTAGCATCTGTGTGCTTTGATTATTGGTAATAGGCTTTTGTATTTACCTCATATACGTCTTTGCTTTCTATTGCACAGCCAAGATGCACCTTTTTGGAACTGAACGGGTCAAAAGTCACTTTTACTGATGGATTATGTGGAAAGAGAGCTGGAAAGGGTTGCTTTTGTTTTGCTGTTGGAAGAAAGGTTGGATTCTGACTCATCATTTACCGCCACATTAAAGCATTGAAAATATTTCTAAAGGTCAAGCACAAATTTTACATATAGTGGTATATGCTGTGTTTTGAGGTAAGTAGAAACTATATCAGGATATTCTGTTAAGCCACATCACCCAGTCCTCTTTCTTAACCATTTGAATATTTCTCTGGGTGTACATCATGCTGTGTCTGTATCTGAAACATTACGCATTAAGGTAAAAGTTATATTAATTAACTATATTACTGTAATTCAAATGCAACCTATGTCTGCTCCAAGTTCCTTGGAGTCCAAAGAAAGCAGGCGCGAGAGGTACATTGGTTGACCGGGCCGGAGCAAGATGGACCGGAATGGAACAGAAAATTGGAGTTGTTCCGCAATTTGACAGAAAAGGACTGAGAGCGGGTCCGTCGACAGTGGCGTTGTTGGGTTTTCAAAATAAAATACATTTTAAGGTTTCATGATATTTAAATTTAAAATAATTGTGGTTAGTATAAGTGCATAAATAAAAAATTGATATAACGCATTTATATATATACAATCACAAAGACTTGCTGTCTTGGTCACAGATGCGCCAGCAAGACGTGCACCAACAATTTGTCCTCTTTTGAACTCTGGTATGTCACCTATAATGTTGTGTGCATTTCAATATTTTGAGCAAAACTGTGCTCTTACCCTGCTAATTGAACCTTCACACTCTGCTCTTACTGGTGCAATGTGCAATCAATGAAGACTGGCTACCAGGCTGGTCCAATTTAGCCATGAAACCTCCCACACTAAAATGACAGGTGTTTCAGTTTCATTGTCCAACCCCTGTATATATGTGTATATGTGTGTGTGTGTATATACATATGTATTAAAAAAAAACTTTATTCTGAAGGTGTGGCGGCTTTAATTTTGCCGTGGCTGTGCGCCACGATCAGTTACATGTTGTGGAAACCTTGCATTATTTTCCTTTTGTGCCTCTTATTAGAATACAATGCTATCCTTATGGTGTCACCAAAAGCATATATTTTATGCAAAACTTGACTTTAAACCAAGATAAAATCTGTGCAATATTAATCTGTAGGGGAAGTTGCATGTTTAGGGTTTGGCTCTTTGATAAATGCCATTAACATTGATGTAATCTGCATGAGTAAACACAGGATGTCAGTTTTGACAGGATCATTTAGTAGATTTTTCATGGCATTTGCCCAAACATGTTATATTTTACCATACATGCCTCAAGAGAAGGCAGAATCATCTTAATGTCATGTTTAAGAACTGACCTAAAAAAAAAAAATTCCCTACACCATAAACAGAGTCCGGAGACGTCGGGCTGACGTGCCAAGACCGGTCTGCAGAGAAGTAGATGTCTTGGGTGCAGACTTTCTGAAGACAGCACAGCTCCTGGTAGTTAAATGAGTGCTAATTTTGATCTGTTTTGATTTACTTTGTGTTATTGATAGTCAGGCTGTAGTCTTGCGAAGACTTCCTTTTGCAGTCAAAGTTGTTTCTAAAATTCTGTTGTCACAATCCTGTCATGAGGAACAGGCTAAGGGAAGCCGGAGTGCAAAGCTTTAAAAGGCGGAAGATGGAAAGGAGCCAACAAAACGCCTCCAGACTTCTTGGAGATCTCCAGTTATCAGATTTCTTTAAAGAAACTGCAGAATCACCAGATGTTAAATGTGCACTTGATCTTGTATTTGAATAACATAATCTACTTATTAAACCTTTATTACCTCTTTCTCTGAAGATTAAAGATCACTCCTCATGGATTTAACAGTCAAGCACAGTGTTCGTTCTGGTTGGAGGGAAATGGAAAAGCTTCAGCAAGTCTCCTCTGTCCAACCCCCTGTAATGAAACCCCTCCAAACACCCTGTAATAGCTCCAGTATTGCCTCAGGTCGCGGGTGCAGCTAACATGTATGTCAGTAACCAACACGTTCCCTCCCTCCAGGCCAGAAACATACTCCAACCACAAACCCCTGCTGTGGATTCCTGCTCTGTTGGTTTTTAACACCCTTCAGGGTGATGTTTTTAAAAAAAAAAAGGTTGAACAGGGAACAGAACACAAGGCCTTGCTTGTTGTACGCCGGCATAAAGCAAATCATTCCTCGGGATCCAGTTTGTCCTGAAAAAACAGCACTTAGACCTGAAGATTTCATATACATATTATATGAAAGGAGACGATCTGTTATAGTTGGTCTGTTTCACCAAACATTTACCCCATAAACCCACAAAGATGAGTTGCCTCTTAGCTGCCTCTGACCGTTTGCAAAAGGAGATGGCAATATCCTTCCAGAGTTTTCCTCTACTATTGTTTTTTTTGGGAGGGCGTTTCCCTCCCGCCAAGAGAACCGCCCGCCCGTCAAGGAAATCGTGTCGTAGTAAATTGTTAAACCTCTGTATGTTTTCGCAAGTTACCATTTTACCACAGCGGGAGAGTAACTATACGTCAGTGCTCCTCTGGTTGTTTTATTGGAGGGGCCAGAACCAGACCAGAATACTTTTTTAAGTTCTTCATTTGTGCTGATTTGTGCCGGTAAAATTGGTGTTTGTGTTGTTATGGTTTCTGAGATATTCTAAGTTTTTCTGAAAGACCTTTCTGAAAGTATTGGGCCTAATCAATGCCAGGTTAGAGAGTGACAAATTGACAATTTACGCTGTTAAACGATCAAGGTTGTTCTGTGCTGCAACACTGCCTCGCTTTGCAAAGAATTGCAAAGGTTTGTGCTGAAAACCTGTTTGGAGTAGCTGTTTGTTGTTGGCATTTTTAGCTATACCTAGTTTAATTTCAAAATGTTAGACTATACCGTCATGCTCTAAAATTATTAAAATGTTAATGGCAGTCTTGAACACACTCCTTTGAATGAATTTGTGCCAGAAATTGCCAAGACCAGCAATGAAAACCATCCAGAATTTAAATAAACCTCAAATAAGAAATACATTCTGAGAATTATGGAAAAATGATTTTATTTCCAGACCTTTATCCCCGTCTCATTGACAACATGATCACCATATAAAATTGAACTCCATCCATCCATTCGAGGTTTTTTTTCAGGTTAAATAATTTAAAACTGAAATGCGGAAATATCTGTAATTCATTGTGTGCTTGAATATGGACTCAAATATTGACACAGAGCTCTAGAAATCTGAGTGGAAAAGTCGGGAACCTGAGTTGGAGAACCCTTAAATGTAATATTTTTCATTCACTTACGTCCAGCTTGGTTCATGGTTTCACCTTATCGGCCACAGTAGTTGTAGTATGCTGGAGCATTGGGTCTCCAGGCTACGGCCTCCTGGTGTCCTCCTCCTCCATAACGGACAAAACCTTGTCAGTATTATAGAGAAAGGTTCTGCTTTACTCTTATAGCATTATCATTATTACCCTCATTTTATCTGTGTGTTCGTTCATGTTCAAGTGAATCTTGGGCATGTTAGTTGTAAAGATGATTTCAATAACTGAATACTCAGTCATATTTCTGAGCATGTAGATTTCAGGTTTTATTGTTGATTTAGTTCCTACAGACAGTGCCAGCTCCTTCAGAGTTATAAACCCAGTTCAGTAAATTGGTTTGGTTTGTGAAAAAGTGCTGCTTTCCTTGAGATATTTGTCTGTTAACCATTAGAGCCTAAGCCACAAAAAACAAGACTGTGTTGTGTACAGCACCAGCAGTAGTGCCTCATACGTCCACTAATTGAAAAAGGCACTGGGCCTCTTTGATTCCACTTTCATATTTAATTAACACACATTCCTTACTGGTGTTTTGTAATCTGTCTCTGGATATTCTCCAAGGAAACATTTGTTTCCTTGCAGCTCTAAATGGGGACATGATGTGTGAAAACATGACAAATGCTTCGGCTGCCTGAAGCGTGCAACATAATACACTAGGAGTGCACATCTTAGAGTTTGCAGCCTGCTTTTCAGGGTCAGCTTCATTTTAATTGCCTTTTTTATTTATACATTTTTATCTTTGTTTTCTTTACAGAATTCTAAACAACAACAGGATTCAAGAACTTCGAAGTGGAGCCTTCTTTGGATTGTCTACTTTGGAAAAATTGTAAGTACAGTTAGTGAGTAAAATTCATTCACATGAATAGAAATCTGCTTGTTGATTGGTTCTGCAATGCAGAGTAGCTGTCTTGTGTAGTAGTAGTAGTAGTAGTAGTAGTAGAATAGAAGAAGTAGTAGTTGAATTAGCAGTGGAAGAATAGAAGAAGTAATAGTTGAAGTAGCAGTAGTAGTACTTGAAGAAGTAGCAGTTGGAGTAGAAGTAGTAGAAGAAATGGACCACAGAGAAAGGTCATAGTTGTTCTGTTGAACGAATTTTTTATTCATTACCTATTTATTCCAAAAATCTGTTGAAAACTGTCCATAGATAATCTTAAGCTGAAAAGCTGCTCTCTTGGGCCACGTCATTCCTAATTTATCACTACCATTGTGGACAAAATCAAAGTTATGTACTTGTGGCTTTAGTACAACGGGGTATAATCCTGTTTATCCCTCTTCTGTTACAAATACGAGCAAAAGCAGAGTAACTGATCTAAAACTTGTCAAAGTTTGGTGTAACTTTACATTAGTTATAGAGTGTAGACGCTGTGAAGACTTCATTGTATTGGCAAGGCCAGAATCAAATCCTCACCATATGATAAGGGTCAGTGAAGATAGCACAGTTTCACTCTTTAATGGTACTGACACAAACATTTTAAACACACTGTGTTTAAAATGTGCAACAGCTGCGATCTCACGCTTTCACTTTAAAACACAAGAGCAACACTTATTCTTAATGCTGCTTAAATAAAATATTAATTATTGAAGCTCTGATAATGTGATCTGTATCATTTGTTTTGTCACCAGTCAGAAGGAACTTTAACAACCAGATTTCCCTCCCTGTATATGCATTAAATGTTTTATAGATTAAGATAATTCCAGAAAAATAAGATTGTTTTATTTATTTTCTCGATGAAAAGCCAATGTTTACAACAGTATATAAACTTTAACCAACATGTAACCACAGTTTTTTTTTGTTGTCAAAGCCCTAAATTACATCCAGAAGTTAATTAGCAGAAGTTATCCATCCATTCACAAGTGAAGTGAAGGCTCGCAGAGCGGAGGGATTTGCAAAACACAAGCTGGGATCACGCCAGTGGAATATGAACGTCACAAGAAAAATGAGGCATCCAGCAAGGCTGTTGCTCTATTCTGTAAGACTGCCGGTAATAGTAGAAGGGGCTAATTATAGGAAGAGCCCCAAGGGTTTGCAGTTTTGCCCGACTGGTGACAAGCTCTTCACAAACAACTGCTTGGATAATCCTGGATCCTGTTAATTCTCAATGAGAAGCAAGCGGCATGCAGTGTCTTGCAAATGTATTTTTATTTTTTTTTTACGTTACATCCACAAACATCAATGTATTTTACTGGGATTTTGTGTAACAGACTAACACAAATTTGTGCATAATTATGAAGTTGAAGAAAAATCTGAAAAGTATGTCACACATTCCTATCTGGCCCCTATTACCATAATGCCACCGCATACAATCCCATGCAACTGATTTCCTCTTGGAAACATCTAATTATTTAACAGTATGTGTATGAATCCTGCTGTTCTGTAAGTGCTTCAGAGGTCAGTTAGGGAATAATGGAGAACAAACGGCACCATGAAGACCAATGAACACCGCAGGCAGGTCAGATAAAGTTGTGAAGAAGTTAAAATATACCAAGCTGTGAACATCTCACAGAGCACTGTTCTTTGATTCTGCCGCAACTGCAAACCTTCCAAAACATGGATGCCCACCTAAACTGACAGCCTGGGCAAGGAGAGCATTAATCAGAGAAGCAGCCAAGAAGCCCATGGTAACTCTGGAGGAGCTGCAGAGATCCGCAACTCAAGTGGACTGAGCTTGAACTATTTTGAGACATACTGTAAAAGACTTTTGAGTATTTGTCTGTTAAATATTTAGAAAACTATGCATCATTTTCCTTACACTTCACAATTATGTTTGATATAGATAAATGATATCTAAACGTAATACCTTTTGAGTTTGTCGCTGTAATGCTTCGTTAGCATCTATGAACTCTCCTGACTTCACCAAGGAAGCCGTATAAAACTACCAACAGTTTGCGTTTTTTCTGGGATAAGTGTCGATTTTCACTTAGCTCCCTTGACTGATTGAGAAGCATCAGCCGTGTCATCCGACTCTGCTGTTGCGGCCTGGAATGCTATAAGCTGTACTTCCTTCCTACATGGAGATTCAGAACGTGGCTGCGGGCCTGAACATATGGGTCACCGGTGATTTATCGCTCGGGAATGGCGTCATGCAGATAAAATAACCAGACCATTAACGGCCCCACTTTTACCCAAGGCTACAAAAACACATGAGTGCATTGATATGGAATTTTAAGTGCATGTTTCTCTTCCTTTTAAGCTCAGGCTGCTGAGAAGATGAGCAACTATATGGCAAAAACTGACATGTACCTTGTGTTTCGACAGAGAATTTTTAGTATTAAGAGTAAAAAACTACAAGGCATCATCTTCCAAATTCATGCTCATTATTTGTTCCCCCTGAATCATACATTTACAAGTTTATTGTCTAACTCTGATTATTTCTTGAGTAGCTGAACGGCTCTCTTTGGGCTCCTGTAGTTGAGACGACTTGTTAGTTTTTAAAGCTCAGGCCTTGACGATAAAAAGGAGGATGTGCACTGAATGTGTAAAATAAATAAATAAATAAATCTTTGATCCTTTTTAAAGAAAGCCTTCAAGGCTCTTGTATGTTTTGTGAAAAGCCAGTCATTCTGCCTGTCTGCATAAATCAGCAGGCAGGTTTGCCTCAGATAGGCAACTCCTGTCGAGTACTACCCCCTGCCAGCCACCTACTGCAGTCCACCTCCAGATAGACCGCTAGACGGCTTGCTTGCTTTTGTGATTATAATTAGGCCAAGCCGAGGCCAGAGGTGACAGCCATAAGATTCCCACACACACATTCACACTGAGCATGCTCCATGGCACCAAAATGGCACTCCCGCCTAAAATCTCAATGAGGAGGAAAACCTGCATCACTTTTTTTTATGTGTCCACAAAGAAACTCTCCCTCATGTAGACTGCCTAAATGCAGACAGAGACAGAGAGGGTTGGAGAATTGATTTCTGCCTGCCTCGCGCTCTCTGTGTGAAATTGGAAAGTAACTCTAGAGGCCCCTGGGTTCTGCTGGGGGCCAAAGATGTCGCTGCTCGTTTATACGCCGCTCAGAATTCCCCGTTACTATTCCTCTTCTGGGAACAGCAGGCGGGCTGGGAACCTGTAAAATGCTGATTTCTTCCTGAACGCGTTGCTCTGGAGGATGAGGATCTGGAAAGGATGAGATGGATCCTGAATAATCTGGTTTTGTCAATTTAAGTTTATGCAGGAAAAGGCAAATTTGTGTGTTTGCTGTCCAGCTTTTAATTTGACAAAAAATTTGTTTAATCAGTGGGATTATTGTGGTACTATTCGGCGTTTTAAACACAACTGCTTTATGAAAGTAAAGCCTAGAGTAGAGCTGCAAAATGTATTGAATCGTAATCTGCGTGCCAATATTCGCATGTGCAATGAAATTGCCTTTTTACGACCTCGCACAAAACAAAACAAATTTGACTGTCAATGTTGCTGCCAATGTTTGGCCCAGCATGCTTAATTTGCGCATACAGGATGGAAAAAAAATAACTACCTGTTTCTCTGTGTGTTTGTGTTTGTTTGTAATTACATTCATAAAAGGAAATTGGAAGAAATATGTTGATATGTTAATATTTCTATCGCAACTTTTAAAAGATGATTCTGAGTCCAAGGGACGCAAGTGGTACAGTTTATTCACCAATGTTTTTACACAGTAAAGAGAAATTGGAGAGCAGCATTTACCAACATTAGCACACATCGCATGTTTTCCTAATATTGCGCACACTGAGGTGGGCGACAGGAACTGAGAAGTTTATAACAACATTTTGTGCTCCGTATTGTGATAACAATAAAATGATGATTAAAAAGTATTTAATCCTTCAAATATCACTCTTAAAATGGTCCATGGACTGAATTTATATAGCGCTTTTCTAGTCATACTGGCGACTTTACAATAGAGTCACATTCACACTGACGCACATGCATACACAGATCGGTAGGCAACATGGGGTTAAGTGCTTTGCTCAGGGGCACATTAACATGTGGCAGGAGGAAGCTGGAATTAAACCCACAATTTTTAGATTTCAGGACAACTATTCCTCCCACTGAACCACAGTCACCGAAAAACAAAAAGACAAAGCTTCTTCGGGACTCCACTGACATGAAGTGTGACTCTTATCACTAAACTTAACATAGTAACTGCCTTTAATCGTATTTTAGAATTTATTCTTATTTATTGATGCTTTCATGGAACCAATAATGGAGAAAACTGTAACTAGAAAGTAAATTTAATGATACACATACAGTTCTGCTTGTAACTGAAGGTTTCAGCTGCTGAACGTGGCCCCGGGACCATGGTTGTAATTTAAGGCTATGAGGACTTCAGCTGTGGCTCTCTAACATGGCACATCAGAATAAGGTGAACCATTGCATTAAAGTGGCCAGATGTGCAACAACTGAATGTCATGTTTCAACACATACGCTGTAGATTGCTTCCATGCCAAGAGACGGATTAAGGAAAATAAACTGCAGGTAATCTTTTTGTCAGTTAAACGTTATTTTAATCAGGGGGGAACACACCTTAAAACCTTTGCAGTTGATGACTACAATTATGTTTGGAGCTAGTTCAAGATTGGATTTGAAACACACATTCAGTACTCTGCCAGCTATTTCAAAGTGAGAATGTCTTTTCTCTGTCCAAATAAGTTTAAGAGGTGCCAGGTCATGTGCACTCTTCAGTCTTCTCCCTTGGCTTTGAGGAACTTCTAAAAAATATCTGCCATTTCTTGGTCCTCTCTTCTTATTTTTCTCTCGGCACCTCATTGCAGGAAAAAGAACTCGGCTCGCTCACATCAAAAGTTTGCTTGAGCAGAAGATGTTTTTGTCTGCGGCTCATTTGGAGAACCCACCTGTAGTAGACGGTTTGTCGACATCAAACGGGCAGAGTTACCCAGCGGTGTATTGTGTGGGTTCAGGTGGTGAGTGGAGAGCCTCTTGAACCTCCGCTTTAATGAGTGACGAGGCAGTGGCGGGCGCAGGTGAGCGCCGCAGGAATTCTGTGACCACAATCCTTTGAACCCCAAGGAGAAGCAGGGGGAGGTGGCGGCTGTGTCTGTGAGGTTAGGGTCGTGGCAGCAGTTATCTAGCAATGATGGGTGATTGAGTTTAGAGGGAGGTCTGGTTGCTATCGTTAGGTTTTTCTTGCACTCCTTAATTATAGGTATCTGTTTCTGCACCCTTTAACTAGGAATTTTCCAAGATAGGTCTGAACTCATTTCTGTTCACGTTTTAAGCCCTGACCTCCTAACTGTTCGTTGATTTCTGCAAAATCATCAAAATATGGTTGGGTATGTTTAGAAAATGGTGAAGTAAAGCTCTACAACTGGATGAAGTCATATTATTCTAGAGGTTCTGTCAGGACATACAGCTGTGTAATAACCTTTTTATTTTGGGGGTTTTTAAATCCAAAGAAAAAACAACCACCGAACAATTATTACGTTTATTTTCCCACATTCTGCTACACAAATATAGTCTTACAGGGCCAGATCATTTTTATGATATAAAAAACCAAATTGTGGAATATGAAAAAATTTAATTAAATGCAGAGAACACAATATTGCACCATGTGTTAATATGTAGGTGGGATCCTACTAAATCGAGCAACAAAGCTGTCAAGAGCTTCTTTTTTTTTTAACCTTAACTATGACTTTTACAATGAAGAAGCGGTGAAACCTCGACCGTATTGGTCGCTGCAGCTCTCGGTCTGTCTGTGGGATGTGACCTGTGACCTGTTCAGCTCGGGGTCAAGTTGCCTCAACACAGCTGTCACTACACTAGTTAAATTTGCCGTTTAGTCAGCAAATGGTAAAAAAAAAAAAAGTCACTCGTTCAGAATCAGATTAAAGCCCATTTTTTGTTTTGTCTGAAATACGTAGTTTTCATAAAATAATAGATTTAGTTTATGTAGCTGGGTCTCCTCTAAGAAAATTAGTAACAGCGGTTGCACGGCTGTACGCAGTTAATTAATGACGGTTGATTAGTTAACCTATGCAGTTATGTTATTGCTGTTGTAACTCCTGGTCTGAAAAACAAAACGTTCTCTCTCCTCAGGGACCTGCGGAGTAACACGATCAGTCGTATTGAGCCGGGAGCTTTCCTGGGATTGGGAGCACTGAAGAAACTGTGAGTATCGGAGCATCTGCTCTTCCTTTGGTTTCTGTTTAGTGAAGTGTTTGTGGCTGTGTGTACTCC
This sequence comes from Crenichthys baileyi, assembly GCA_036173005.1. Taxonomy (NCBI): domain Eukaryota; kingdom Metazoa; phylum Chordata; class Actinopteri; order Cyprinodontiformes; family Goodeidae; genus Crenichthys; species Crenichthys baileyi. The sequence goes on along the minus strand of JAHHUM010000713.1, from coordinate 74,146 downwards.
ACATGTAAACACACGTCCATTTTTGGGATCAGACTTCCAGGCTTTAAAGATGTTAAGGGTCTTACCTTAAAGAAAATGTTTTATTTGGTTCTTTTTATAGTCGTTTTGTTATTCAAACTTTTAGAGTTAAGCACCCAGAAGGAGTGGCCTGATAGGCACGTAATTTGGTCAAGTAACCAGGTCAGACTTTTTAGAACAAGTGTGATCGCTCATATCTGGCCCATATCTGACTTTTTCAAGTCACATTTGAGCCACATTCATATGTGGTCCTGAATCCGACTCTTATCTGATCTTTTTTGCAGTGTGACTCTAGTGGGAACGACCAAGGCGCATTAGATGTGACTTTGACGTCACTTTCCATCGCATTCATCACAATTTTGCGCCGCCCGGCAGAAAACGATAGCAGTTACCAAAACAGATGGGGGGGGGGCTAGCATAGAACTGCACAGTGGAGAGACAGCGAGACGTTAGAGCTCGTTAATAAACGGAAATAAAACTTTATTCTAGCCTAATTGAAAAGCTCATAGGAACCGTCTGCATGTGGGACGTAGTTTGTATTGTAAAATTTATATACAACTCTTCAAACTGAGGACTTTAAAATACTATCAAGTTTACCGAGCATGTGATGATCTGCCCCTGCTGCAGTCTGATACACTGGATTGCATCAAGTCTTCTGCCTGTGGGGTTGAGAGGAGAGGCGCTGACATGTATGATTAAAAGTTGCCTTCGACATGATAAAGTTCTGAATAAACTCGGTCTCTGTAAAATTGTTAACATCCTTGCCCCATCATTGCTGGCTGTGTCTCCGCATCCAGTTTGTTGTGCTGAATATGCAGTCAGATCTCCCTAAAACAGAACAATAAAGAGTTTCACTCTCCTGTTATTCACGTGTTTCCCACACAGCACCCGCTGACAATAAATGGCTTCTGTTGTGCACTTAAACCACAACACCTATTTTTCAGTGTTTAATGTTGAGCTGCGTTTGACGACACTCGTTTTGTTCTTATGCGCATGTGGGTCAGTTTGTATGGAGAGCCGTTTCATTCAAAATTAAATAAATAAATAAATACTGCTATTGATAAATTATTAATAAATATTCCATGAAATAAATAAATATCCCCATGAAATAAAACAATAGGTGAGAGGTTCAAAGACATTTTCATCTTATTTTATTTAATTCATTTCAAGATTCATTTAATTTACTTAAAGATTTATTTATTCATTTATTTCATAATGCAGTTTTATTTTGTGACACTTTTATTTTCTAAAGCTACTTTACGTATTTCAGTGACTTTTACTTTTTGACCCCGTTTTTCATTTTAAGCTCTTTTTATTTTATCTTCTTATATTCAAATGAGGGGGCGGAGTTTTATCTGTGGGGCGGCGCTGGAACAGCAGGGCGGAGCTCAATTCGTGGCTGAAGCCGGCGGTTGCCGCTGTTTACGTGGAAGCTGTTTGTGCAATAAGTCTTCATCATCCTTTTAGCACGTCATACACACACATAGTGCTATTTATTTCCCATCTCCAGTAAATACAGCCACCTTATGTTATGGGTCTAATGCTGTTTATTAAATGAAAACCAATAAAGACGTCATTTAAAAGTAACAGGCTATAACAATAATGACATCCCGTTAACCGATAATCAGCATTGGTTTCCACAAAAACAGCGGCAACCGCGTGGCAGGCTTTTACGGCCGGAGCCAGGGGTGGGAGCCAGCCGGCATGCTGCTGTCTTCTGCCGGCCTCAGCCTCAAATTGAGCTCCGCCCTGCTGTCCCAGCTCCGCCCCACAGATAAAACTCCGCCCCCTCATTTGAATATAAGAACATGAAATAAAAAGAGCTTAAAATGAAAAACGGGGTTAAAAAGTAAAAGTCAGTGAAATACGTAAAGTAGCTTTACACATTAAAAGTGTCAAAAAATAAAACCACATTATGAAATAAATAAATCTTTAAGTAAATTAAATAAATCTTGAAATGAATTAAATAAAATAAGATAAAAATTTCTTTTAACATAATTTTTTTGTTTTATTTCATGGGGATATTTATTTATTTCATGGAATATTTATTAATAATTTATCAACAGCGGTATTTATTTAATTGTGAACGAAGCGGCTCTCTATAAGTTTGGAGCCGCAACATTTTCAAAGTAATGTGAACGACCACACAAAAAAATCGGATTCCAGCATTAAGACCTGCAGTGTGAACGTAGCCTTATACATGGACTGACACCACTTCTGACCTTAGTATAAATAATTAATGATCACTGGTGACTGTAAGGCTGCTCAAGGCTCTTTTATTGCTACACAAAATAACAGTAAATCTCAAATAGTGTGTTGGACACAGCTTTTATTTGTTTTGAATGATCTGATCTGGCCCAACTGCAGTTTGAAGAGTGCAGAAGGAAAAGAAAAGGAAGTCTTGAGCAATAATCTGTTCTGTAGGAGTATAAATGAGGCATTCTGCCTTTTTTGTTGGGATTTATTTGTGTAGATATCTCTGTTACACAACTTGGTGGATTTCAGTGTTTGTGTAGAATTTCTGTCTTCAAGTGACAGGTCTAAAACTTTAGGCCGTCATTGTAATTTAGCACAAACGAAAAGAAACGTTTACATTTTGACTAATGCAGAAAGCGAAAGAGTTTTTTTTTTCCTGGTCCTGAGAAATTAAACTCACCTAAAATCTGAATCAAAAGGTCAGAAAATTCAGTGATTGGAAATTGGCCCAAAAAAATCTGTGATCAGTACATCTGTATGAATGCTCACACCTTCCTGAAAACGTCTCGAACATTTTTCACCCCATGATCGGACCATGATCATCTTAGGATGTGGCTCCCTGTTATCCCATTTATTTATTGATCTAATTAGGTATAATTTGTGTTTTTCGGCTTCCTGACAGTTTGATATCCAAACTTAAAAAAAAAATAGCTTAAAATGTGGGAGAAGTATGGAACTCTTAAATAAAAATTGCTCAGGAACCCCTGTGTAAAGCGTCTTTTGCTTTGAGGTGGTCTTTATAACACGCTGCATGGGAATTAATGCAAATAAAGGTGTAGTGAAGCAGGAGTCTATTTCTAGCCTCTTCCTTGGCCCTCTACCAGAGACTCCTGCTGACTTTCACACACACTTTGATAAAAGGAAGTGAATTTGAATAAATAATCTTAGGATCTCATTCATATGTGGAAAAATAATCATACATGTTGTGCAGCTGTTCTAGTTGTGAGTGGAGAGCTGTGCATCTGTGAGCCTGTTGCATGAGACTGAGGTGGAAAACAGCTGGAGCTGGAGTTATCAGATGGTACTTTAGCTTGGCTGCTGCTGCGGAACAATAAAGAGCTCAACATGAAGGCAGCCGGCTCCGTGGTTCAGACCTGCTCTCGTTTCCTGCCCAATTCTTCTTCTCAGTGTATATTCACGCTCTACTCTCAGGTCAGCAACAGTAGAAAGGTTTTTCTACCTCGCATGCAAACGCCTGCTAAGAATACATTCTGGTTTCACCTAGGAAAAGCTGCTTTGGACCATGCCCACTGTCTGTCTCAGTTCATTTACAGTGATGGGTTGTAATCAAGAGTTGGAACATGCACCTATGCATCTTCTCTAAAGTTTTTTGGAAAAAGGGAAGAGAAATGAATTGGCAGCGATGACAAATCATCCAGATTCTAAGTAGCTTGTGGTATCAAGATATTTGCCAAAATCTTTACAGTGAAGTCTTGGAAGGGCTTAAAGATTTGGTTCATAATGTCTGCGCTGACTTCAGCTTTTCCTAATTAAAATGAACTAGTTTGAGTGTGCTGGCAAAGGCCATCGAAAGGGAGATTTAAAGTAAAAGCTGCTGAGGTTTTTGATTGCAACTTTTCTGCACACAACATGCATAGAGCCAATTACAAACAAGCCCTGCTTTAGCACATCTCAGGAAGAAATCATGAAGTTTGAGAACGAGATTTATCCATTCTTCTTCTTAGTCTGTTCAAATTCTCAGGAAAACCATCTTTGGTTTGAAACGTCCCAGCATGCCTCCTGAGCGCCTCTAAAATTCAGTGTCCAACATTTTGAAATGAGGCTCATTCTCCCAATTCTCCCCCCATTTTCTACCTTAAGCAAATTGCATTCAAAACTGTGTAAGAAAAAAAGTGGTGGCCTGTTAATATGGATAATTAAGTAAACGCATAATTTTCGCAATCATCAAAGTTTGTCCTTTCTTTTAAATTCATGCATATAAGTCTGTCTGGCCATGGTGAGCAGCGGGTCCAAAACTTTTCCTGCTCAGTCCCTGGGAGGATCCACTGCAGGGATGGTTTATGGTCTGCTTTGGTGTTTGTACTTCTGGCAGAGCTATTGAATTGCTAGTCAAGGCATTAAAAAGCAGCTGGCAGTCATAGTGAAAATAAAGTACTCCCTCAATTCAAGTGTCTTACGGTGGAAATGATCCAGGTATTGAAATGAATTAAATCTAACCCGAAAGTGTAGAAAACCACTATGTTATTTTAGAAAGATTAAGCCAAATACACCCTAGAGTTTAAAATGGGTGTACTTTCTTTTCTTAATGACTGTATCTCTTACCTCCAGTTACCCACAGCAGTTTGCGATGTCTGAATACATTTTAACAGCCTAACTGTGCTCAACAGTGTGGATCCTTCTGGCGGCAGCCCCCCTTTTAACGTGCATTCCTCCGGCAGCTGAACAGGCTCCGCTCAGACCTGATCACATTAGGCTATTTTTGCTTCTGCTCAGCATGTCATGCACAGCAGCTGATGTGCTGCGCTGAAAACCGACCTTTATGCTGTTAATTCGCTGCACCGCAGTGTCCGAAAGCAGCGACCTAAACGTATTTCTAAAAACAGGGGCTGGTTTGCACATTTAGTTAAAGATTCCCAACGTAGCGACTGATTAAAGTAACTATGTTCTTTGTCCTGTTTGACGTTCCCTGAACTACCTTAATAATATGAATCCAGGCAATAAAATGAAATGAAGAGGAAGCCCTGCCTTTCCATCTCCTGCTCCATCCTTACCACGGCACACAACCCTCGCTCAAACTGGCAGGCCTGCAACAGGCTGTTATTCGTTCTCCTTCAAGTGGAACTAATACCCTCACACTGCGAATTTCCTGCCTGGTAACTTTAAAACAAACAGCATTATTAAAATAGTACTTGGAAGTTGGCCGACGTCGACCATGTATGACTATAAGTTCCTCAAGCACTCCAGGATATAATTCAGCTGCTGGGTAGTCCTCTTGTCATTTTTGTCTGGTACGTCTGTTATTCAGTCATTCTCAGGGAAATGTTTATTAGTTCTTGTAGTGCTGAGACTGTTCAACTTCATTGGTTTGAAGGGAAACTTTTCGTTTTCCATTCTCCCTATAATTGTCGCCAGAGGCGTAGGAGATGGGATGGCGTGCGTCTCCAGCAGTTGATGGGGCTAGAGGAGGTCTTTGCAAATCAGTTAGGTTATATAGTGTATATGTTGAAACCAATGAAAATCCATCCATGTACAACATGTTTTGGGAATTTTTTTACATTTAGTTTTTAAATTGAGAGCAAAAAACTGAGATTTGTGCTATTGTTGATTCAGAGCAGGAATACTATCTATTTGTTAATGTTTAATAGAGGAAATACTCTTGTGTGTTTTTGCATTAGCAGCTCATAATCTATCATTGCCAAGTTCGTCACTGAAAAACTTCAACTTTAAGGGGCTAATAGCTCTGACACATTGCCCTCCAATGGCCTGAAGGTCTGGCTCCTTGGTGTGAATGTGCAGAACGTAGGAGAAAGGTCTACAGAGCAGGTGGAAGGGTTGAAGTGAGGCTCAGCCTTCTGGTTCGGCAGAGGACCGAGGCTGAGACAAGAGAATGAAAATGTTTTACCATTGTTGTTCTTCTATGCCTCCCTAAAACTTTACCACAATACTGTACATTTGTTTTTTTTCTGTTCCGCTTCTTTCAGCTTATTTCTTGGAGCTAGAAGATGAGATATTCTAAATTTGTATTTCCATACAAAACATGTAAATTATGATTTTTATTCTGATTTTAGACAATGATTTCCATTTAAAGCAAGAGTCAACATGCACACACACACACACACACACACTGTCCCTCTACTGATGACTGTATTGAAAGTAGACGTAGCAATGTGGAGGTGTAGAGCCTTGGGTGAATGTTGAGACCTTCCTGGCACCTCTAAACCACAGAGCTTTAGGACTGACTGCAGCAACATCCATCTTCTTTGCATGTTCATCCCCAGAATCGTCTGCTATTCCTCCAGGGAAGGTGTTCAGCACTCCTCTCTGATGTTATCCAGATATGTCGTGTCAGGTCACATCCAGAGTTGAAGAAAACAGACACTTTTGATGGGTTTGACATTAATCGTAGGTGATTAATCACCTCCCACTGTGCTGCCCTGCCTTTTAAAGTTTCAGACTTTCCACACAGACATTATCTACTACTAATATCTTAGGAGTTGTAAAGCTGACTGCTGAATGTTTGAGATGCTGCGCCCCAACCTGCCTGCCAAACCTGGGGTTTTTACTTTTTAAATGCACTTTCTTTTTCTTCACTATAGCCTTCACTTTTATAATTATAAAGCAGCCTGGCTGTTTTTTGCTCATTTTTCTTTTTGTTTGTCTATGTTTTGCAGGGACCTGTCCAACAACAGTATTAGCTGTCTTAACGGAGACATCTTTAAGGGCCTGGACAGCCTGAGTCGACTGTAAGTCTCGTGCATTCTCTAATATAATGAGTAAAATTAGTGAAGGGCTGACATCAACAACGTGTTGTTTTTTTGGGTTTTTTTTTCCTGCAGAAACCTTTCAGGAAACATGTTCTCCTCATTGGCTCAGGGCTTGTTTGACAGGCTGGTGTCTCTGAAGGCATTGTAAGTGTGATAAAGAGTTAGCTTGGAGCCTCAATGTATCCATCACCGTCCACTGCATCAATACATTGACAGTTGCGTTACAGTCGTCTCGCTCGTTTTTGATTTCAGGGAGTTTCAGACACCTTACCTGCTCTGTGACTGCAACCTACTGTGGCTGCCGCGTTGGATCAAAGACCGGAACGTTTCTGTGAAGAACACAAAGTGCTCCTACCCTCAGTCGCTCCAGGGTCAGCTCATACCTTCTCTGAGGCCAGAGCTCCTTACATGCGGTAAGGACACAAAATCAAACCTTTGTCGAAATGTGTACCCCTTTTCCTGACCATAAACATGTCACCCTGAAATAGCAACAGACTGAAAGCTGAAAATGGGAATATAAACAGATTTTTCCATCCCAAGCTCTACGTGTTTTCAGCCTCTACTATTAATACTGGTAATCCATCCTTCATCGCTCTCTTGCTTCTTGCCTTCCAGTCTGGTTTTTGTAAACATGAAAAAGAAACAGACAAAATGTGTATATGTTTCACTTTGTTCAGCAGTGAGCATTAGTGTTAACATTTTCTGACACAAACGGATTATACATCAACGCGGCTGCTGCAAAATGTTCAGTGTTGCTTTTGGATAGGACCCTGTCAATATTTGGTAATAAGAACGGTTTAAATGCCTTTAGAGTATTGTTGCATAGACAGTCCAGTGGTACTAGAGGGCGCTGAAGAAGCGCGCCTGGTGGGGAGACGCCTCCCGCCGCAGTACTGGTGTGTGGTCACATGTCTGCCGCTAGAAAGACTCCCACAGCTGGCTGAATGCTACAGGCAGCTAGCTTTGCACGTTAGTTTCTTATTCCTTGTGCCAGTGATGTTTATGTTTTGGTTTGATTCAGGTGAGCAATTGCAGAGCGACCTATGGACCTCATCGCTGTTAAACATCACACACAGTTTTCAGTTTGCGCCACGGTTCTTCATTTTCACAGTAGTTGACTGGGAAGCCAAAATGCTCCCAGTTTGCAGGCTTTAGAGACCGTGGGAGTATTCAAACCCTGCTTTGTTTCGGTGCTCCTTTTAAAAGTTTCAATTCTCCACATAGCTGCTGTGGATTTTTACAGTTTTAAAACGATGCTGTATTTGTTGGGTTCACATGTGTGCACAGAACCCTAAACAGAACTAGAGTGTCAAAAGTAAGACTGTAGTCTGAGTAGCTCCACCGTTTTTCCTGATTACTTCAAAACTGAACTTATGCAACATCTCCACATTGCTAGCCATGGCTTGAAGGCCCAAAAGATCTATTGTTCCACTGAATGACGAAGCTCCTCGAACATCGAAGATCCTCCCCTCTACCGTGTAGAAAGCATCTCAGTCCAAATTACATTTTTTCTTGTCTAAGAATGACACTTTCCTTGAAATCTTATTGTTCTTTGTTTGGTGCTCCCTTGCAAAGTCCAAATAAGCAAGTGTGTGGTTTGGAACATGGGCGTTTGAAGATATTTTTTGTTCTTTAAGTCATTCTCTTGCGAATGATGTCTTATGGTTATTGAGCTGCGGTCAGCAAATGTAAGGACCTTAATTAGGTCCAGGATCTCTGTCTTCATATCTTTATCTGCAAGGTCCTCTGGTTCAGTGCCTGTGAAATTTCTGGGTCTGCCACTTGCCTTTTTTTGTTTGTTCCATAACCCTCAAAATGTTTTAAAAGGACAGGTCTGCTACATCTTATCTGTGCACAGAGGGCACTTTGCAAGAGGCCTTTCTTCAACAATGCTGCCCCATTCATATTCAGAAAGCCTTTATCCATCAGGGGTCATGGATCAGTGAATGCCTGACAGAAACTAACATGAAACCTAAATTTAGAGTTTTTAGAGCTGTGGACTTGGACTTTTAATCACCTGTTTGAGTTTTAACACAGTTTTCAATATTTTGCCTGATTTTTTTATTTTTTTTTGTTGTGTCCCTTGTTCGTGTTTCATCTTTTTCCATTTTAAAGCTCTGCTTCCAACCTGCTTATGATCCTTGTAGTTTTTTCAGCTGATTGTTTGAGTAGTGGCACAGATTATGCATTGAAAATGATGCAGTGTGTGTTTGCATCAGGAGGGCCTGTGTTTGGGGAGTTGGGGCTTGTGCAATGACACGGCAGATAAAGAAGAAGCCAGGCCAGGCCAAGTGCGGCCTTTGTTTGTACCTGCTCATGTCTTATCAGTTTGGCTCGCGCCGCCTCCTGGGATTATAAAACACATGACACAGATTTACAAGGAAGCCGTTTCCTGACATGATTTACAAGTAGCACTGAAGTATGCAGGAATTCAGCTTCATTTTTTTCTCTTGTTAGCCCGAAAAATGGGAATTAAAGCCATTAAAACCAGTAGTGCTACCTGTTCTGAAAAAAGTATTTTATTTCAGTATTTTCCAGTTCTAGTTGAGTGTGCGAAAAGAAAACTGAGTCCCTTTGTCCCTCCATCCCTCTCTTCCTTATGTTTTCTGATCTTTCCAGGGTCTAAATTTACAGAAACAATCTCTGCTGTACATTTATAGTGACCTTTTGTATTTATTCTTTTAAAATTTGAGTCTGGAAGTCACACTGATTTTACTGACTGTCTCCTTGTTTTTTCCAGATGCTCCACTCGAGCTGCCCTCCTTCCAGCTAACTCCGTCCCAACGCCAGGTCGTCTTTCAGGGGGACAGCCTGCCGTTCCAGTGTCAGGCTTCCCTTGTAGCCGAGGACATGCAGGTTCTCTGGTACCAGAATGGCCGCATGGTCAAGCCGGATGCCACTCGGGGCATTTTTATAGAGAAGCGCATTGTGCAGAACTGCTCTCTCATTGCTAGGTAACCCTCACTTCCAGATTTGCTTCAGTTAAACTGAATATCGTGAATCTAATAAAGATCGAATTTCTGTTTCCCATTTTCCCATCAGTGCCTTAACCATCTCAAACATCCAGCCTGGTTTTATGGGAAACTGGGAGTGTCGGGTCCGGACGAGCCGGGGAAACACAACCAGGACCGTGCACATTGTGGTTCTGCAAAGTTCTGCCAAGTACTGCGCTCCTGAACGGGTTTCAAACAACAAGGGGGAGTTCAGGTAGATGAAGAACGAGACACAGCAGATGTTTTCAGTAAAAAACTGTCATTCACTAACTTTAAATTCCATGTTGAACTACAAAAATAGCAATTTGTTTGTTTGTACTTGATCCCGACAGTTTTAAAATTCATTTGGTTTAATTTGCTGTAGCAGATACAGACATAATTTATCAGGTACAATTTGGGCTTTTACTGATGTACTTGAACGTTTTTAGGGACAAATGATTAAACAAATGACAACTTCAATTACTTTTACTCAGGTTTGAAGGTTAGGTAGACTTTCTCTAATTCAAACCACCATAGGTCACAATTGTACATACAGGCTTAATACGTACATTCAATTACAAATTTTCAGAGGTGGTGCTGAAAGTTGAAGTGTGTCCTTTAACCTGTTAACTCATTGGCTAACTAACTGCGGTTTAGTGATTGTGATTGACTCTTTGCAAGCATAAAAAGCACTTATTCGACTGACCAATACTCAGAACAGCGTGAAGCTACAAGGAGCTCAATGAAGATCCATGATGGGAAATTAGATCTGCACAATTCGGGAAAGTCTTGAAGCCACTTCCAAACAACTTCAGATTCAAGGACAAGTTATTCAGAAATGTCGGCACTTGGCCAATGTGTTTGGGAGCTACCCAGCAGCCATTTAGGCTCTTTGGTGAACTATAGCACCACTGTCCCCAGTGATGTTGGTTTTACATCAGTGCCAACTCGGCAGTAGCAACTATAAAAAAAAAAAAAAAAAGAAGCCCGTTCTTTAAAAGCAGGGCCTTCAAAATTGATTCAGACAATTAGTTGCCACATAGACCTCACAAAGACCTTCTGGAGCAAAGTGTTATGGTCAGACAAGACAAAGATTAATCTGTGTCTCCACAATAACAAGGAGAATGTTTGGAGGAGTAAAGGCGAGACTTTCAAATCTAAGAAAACTCCTAAAAAAGTCTGAAAAAGTCTTGAATTAGCTTTTATCATTTTACAGGTCTGGATAAGTTTGGAGAAAAAAAAATATTCTTTTTATATTATTTATAAACCTTTTAGCTTGGATTTGGTGCTACAAAACCAAATTTTTGTCAAATCCATTGATTAAAGTTGCAGAGAGCTCAAAGATAAATACATCCCGATTAACAAACAAAAAAATGTCTCTTTTACTGTCTTTTGTTTCTAGATTTGGGGTTTGAATTGGATCTGTGGTTCTTGAACTGAAAATCACAAACTGTGCTTCACTGGATAATAAATATAGAATAATCCATTCCATGTCTTTAGATTTGGAAATGTGGTTGGTCTAATTTAGTCAAGTCAAGCATGTCCCTTGATTTACTGAATGGGAAGTCAACTTCAGGAACAGGTTTGATAACTAGTAGAACATGCAGATAATAAAGATTTAGATTTATAGATGTTCTGTGTTGAGAAATCCATAATGTTGTAAAGGTTGATGGAAAAATGTTAAAATTTTATCCTGGGAAAAAACATGGACTGATTAAGACTAAGGCTCCGTCCACACGGGGAAGAGCTTAGGTGTATCAGCAAAGGTATTTTTTCGTTTGGACGTTGTTTCCACACGTATATCGAGTTTTGGGAGACCAAAAACGGTCATTTTTGCAACCAGGTCGCAGAGTGGAAATATTTCAAAACGCCGGTTCCATGTTTACGTGTTTCCTTGTGTACATGTGAAACGCATCTTTTCTGGAACGTAGCTGCAACCCGCATTTGCCGCCATGTCGCTGTGTTTACCTGGCATGACTTGTCTGCGCACACACTGTGTTTTTGTCCACCGTTTTTGGTGTGTTTCTGTGGCAGTGTCACAGCCCCACCAATGGGCCTGGCACACATACTGTGTGCTCTCGCGTGGTCGCACATTGCTATCTAAATCGTTTCTGACCCCATACTGTTTTCGCCTTTATCTGGACCAGGCCTGAGATGGTATTAGGATGGAAAATGGGTAGAAGACTGTAAACACCAACCAACAGCACCACCTGTCAAGCATGATGGAGGCAGCGTCATGCTGCTATGGGTACTGGGCCAGCGGTTGCATTGAAATTCTTCTACCTTTACTTCTAATTAACACCTTAGCTGGTTGAAACTTGGAGAGTTTCAACAACATATTGATCCCAAACAACCATCTTTAAAGATTTTTTTTAAATGAATGAAGGATGCTCACATTGAGATTCTGGATTGACCAAAACTTCAGCCCTACTCAAAACTTCTGAGCAATGCTAGGAAACAATCAGTTTAGATAGTTGGTGTTAAAGTGCTAAGAACATTGGTCAAGGATCCAGCTGGAATTACAGCAGAAGCTTGCTTGGGCTGACAGGGGCCTACTTAAAGCTGTGTTTTCTAGAGGAAAAACCCAACAAATCCAAAGTTGTGCAACTATTTGTGATTTTAAAAATGATTAAAGATGTGTGTTGTAAAGTCCTTCCATCTTTGAAAAGCAACAGTTCAGATGCGTGAGTTTATGTGAACTAATTTTTACAGTAAAGAAACTAATTATTATTTTGGTTTAGGTTTAATAGTAGAGTTTAAAATACATTTGAATGCATTTATATCAGTGCATAAACGTTTTGCTGTGCTAGTGAATATTTGTTGGTTTGTCAGCAGCACCACCTGGTGGCTGACTGTAAAAATGACACAGAAGCGCCTGAATAAAAGAGAAAATCGGAGACATTACACAGATCAGTTGAACTAGATGTTGAATTCTACCAGGTGGCCCCGCACTCTGGCAGGAATCAAAGCCTTCCTGCCCTGCAACCTACCGCCATCCAGCGCACGTGCCTACACAGGCATCCTGGGCGAGGAACGGCAAGCGTGGCGTTACTGCAATCCTGAGGGGCTCTGGGGGGAGGAGGACTACTCCGAGTGTCAGTTTCAGAAAGAGGTCACACGGTTTCTCTATGTCATCAATCAGGTGTGTGTGTTACTGTTTTTTCTTTCCCTTCTGACCTTTTGTGTTCATATTAGATCAACTTTCTTTGTGTCTTTCTGGTAGATGCCTCTAAACGAGACCAATGTTGTAACCAAGGCTCGAAGCCTGTTGGTCTACACGATCGATGCTGCCAACCTGTCAGACAAGATGGACATCATCTTCATGGCTGAAATGATTGAGAAGTTTGGCAAGTTCGTAGAGAAGTTTAAAGATGTAAGTTTCTTCTAAGCAGCTGTTTGTTTCAAGACAGCTGGAGGTCAAAAACCCTGATGAGCATCTTCATTATAACTGGGGGTGACTTTTCAACTTCAAACTATTTTTGACATTTAGTTTTGAAATGCAGTCTCTTTAAGACATTTGATTATGTTACAACCACAAACTTCCTGAGATTTCATGTGATAGAGCAAGGTAAAGTAGTGCAAATTTGTGAAGAGGAAGGAAAAATTGCTCGGCCTCAGTCACATTTTCAAGTCTTGCCATTGATTCTCAGTTGGTTTTAGGTCTGGACTTTGTGTGAGCCATTCTAACATATGAATATCCTTGGATAAAAGCCATTCCTGTGCACCTCTGGCTGTATGTTCAGGGTCTGTCCTGCTGGAAGGTGAACCTCCAGCCCAGTCACACCAGGTTTTTTTCCAGGATTGCCCTGTATTTATCTCTGTCCGTCTTGTTACCAACTCTGACCAGCTTCCCTGTCCTGGTATTCCCCAGAACATGATGCTGCCTGTTCAGCAAGATGTGCAGTGTTTACGATATTATAGTTAGTTAGTTCAACAAATAGCATTTTGCAGGACTGACTTGTAGAGTGTACAACTAATAGTTACCAAGACAGTAGATTCTGCCACCTGAGCTGTGGATTTCTGTAGCTCCTCCAGAGTTTCCATAGGCCTGTTGGCTGTGTCTCGGATTAATGCTCTCCTTGACTGGCTTGCTAGTCTATGTGGGGATGGCCATGTCTTGGTAGGTTTGCTGTGGTGCTATCCTCTCTGCTGTTAAATGATGAAATGAGCAATCCTCTATGGCCATATCCAAAGCTTTGGATAATAGCCAACAACCTAACTCTGCGTTGAACTGGTCTACAACTTTATCTCTGATCTGCCTGCTGTGTAAATAAATAGACACACAGGTGGACTCTATTTAATAATTATATGGCTTCTGAAGGTAGGTGATCGTGCTGGATTTATTTAGAAAAACAAATTCAGTGATAAAACTTCACAAATATGCACTACTTTGTATTGGTCTATCACACAAAATGCCAATATATTATAGAATATATAGAGAATTGTTGGTTTGCAATGTGAAAAAATTTGACGGTTGAGTTAAACAGTTCTCCGTTTCAAATCGGTATATTCCTTTCATTTGAGCCATCTCCCTTTTCCCAGCTGGGTGAGGTAATGGTCAGCATGGCCAGTAACCTGATGCTGGCTGATGAGAGAGTGCTGTGGATGGCCCAGCGTGAAGCCATGGCGTGCACCCGCATCATTACCTGCCTGCAGAAAATTGCCGTCTACCGCCTGGCCACAGCGCAGGCCTTCTCCCTGGTCAGCCTCATTAACAAGCACTGAAACATTTAGCAGGTTTTTGTTGATTGGAAAACCAACATTTTGTTTGCCCTGTTGTCCTCTTAGACGTCCCCCAACATCGCCCTGGATGCCCACACAGTCAGGGTCAACGACTGGAATGGCATGACCTGCATGCTGTTCCAGAGGCCCAGCCTGGAGCGACTGCATGGCCAGGACCGCCAGCTCACGTTCAAATGCAACACCACTGGTTCCTACTCCACTTACCTCTACAAGGTCAGCTTACAGCAGAAATATCCACACTTTTTGTGTCCTCCTTGTTCTCCAGAACATGGCGTGTACTGTAAAATATGTGTCCAAACAGAGCACCATATTGGAGGCTTCGCTGCAGCTCCCGCAGTCTCTTTTCAGCCAGGTTGTTGTTCCTGGGCAGGCAGACGATAACGTCTACAAGCTCTACCTGCTGGGCTTCCGCAACGGCAAGTTTTTCCCCTCTACTGGGAACACCTCCCTTCTGGCTGACGGAGGGAGGAGGAGGAGTGTGACCACCCCTGTTATCATGGCAAAGATAGGCAAGTCCTGCATTAAGTGTTGGGAAACTTTGATACCATGCACTGTATAAAATTGACACATAAATCTGTTTGCGGTCAGATGGTATCTCTCTGCATGCCCTGAGGACACCCATCAACATCACCCTGCGGCGATTTGCTCGCGGCTCTGACGCCGTCTCCGCTCGCTGGAATTTCAGCCTGGCGGGAGGTCAGGGAGGCTGGAGGAGCGAGGGCTGCCGCATCCTGGAGAGTCACGACAACCTCACCACCATGTCCTGCAACTCCCTGGGCAACTATGGCCTGCTCATGGTAGGTCGTGCTCCCTTGATGTTGCTTTTATGCGTTTCTGATTTTTAAGAGGAGCATTTTAAATTTAATTATGTCGCCCTCTAGTGGCTATTAGTAACTACAGCTGAAATAGCTACCAAGGTTTGGATACGTTCTACATTAAAACGGAAACTTCTCTGTATTTCTGTGTTCCAGGACCTCACCAGCGCTGACCAGCTCTCTCCAAGCATCCAGCCTTTACATCCAGTCATCTATGCTACAAGTGTCATCCTACTCCTCTGCTTGTTCACGATCATTATCAGTTATATCTACCACTATAGGTAAACCCACGAATAAGGTGTAACTGTTGGTTTAGCTGCTGCTATTCAGGTTTTACTGTGTTTCAAACAAAAAAACACACAAGGGTTTGTGGTTTTTAAAGTGACAAAAGTGTGAAAACGTTCAGAGGGTATGAATATTTTTGTAAGGCACTGTAGCCCGTGTTAACCAGCTCTGTGGGTTTTTGTTGTTGCTTTTCCTGTGACTGCAGGTCTGTTCGCGTGAGCCGAAAGTTTTGGCACATGCTGGTCAACCTCTGCTTTCACATCTCACTCAACTGTGGGGTTTTTGTAGGCGGCATCAATCAGACACGATACGCCAGCGTCTGCCAAGCAGTGAGTATAAAGCATCTTTCCCTTTGCACCTCTTGGGTGTTCCTCCTTATAGCTTTATGGTCGACAGTCATAAAAGAACCCAGGGCTTTAGGTTTTTTTTCGTAAGACCAAAAGACTGTTGGCTAAGATGACTGATCTCATATAAGGTGAGGGAAACAGTCTGTTTTCTTGGCTTGAGGTGAGCCTCCATCTGTTTTCAAAGCACTTTATTACCATATCTGTCAGGATTCTTGTAAACATCACACAGAGATATTGTTTATTTGTTTAATTAATTCTCATATAAAGGTAGTTTGTATATTTTTCTTATTTTAGTCAAATACCACCCAAGAATTATACAAGTGATATACCCTGCATGTGATGGGCTCCACGATTTTTAAAAATTTTCAAAAAGCATTTTATTCTTAACAGCTCTCTGTGTCTAGTGACTTATCAGCTGTAGGTGTCTGAATCATTTCTGCATAGATTTGGTCATTTTATGGATCGTTATCCAGCTGGAAGACCCATTTTAAGTTTTCTAGAGGAGGTCTCGAGATTTTCTCGAGAAGCATTCATGATGCCATTTACCATTACATGTTCCCAAGGGCCTTGGGCATAGAAACAGGCCCACAGCATGACGAATCCTCCACTGTACATAACAATAGGTATGTGGTGCTTTTCAACATAGGCTTGATGCCCCAGAGATGCCACTGTCTACTCAAGTTAAACTTGGGTCCTCTTCCCACCTTGTTCCAGTTCTTTTAAACGTTATTTCTCTAGACATGGGCAGGTTTAGGCCAGTAGTTATTTTCTTATAGCCATTTACTGACATATGGAAATCTACACAAATCTGCCTCACTTGAATGGCCTGTTCTTTTGTCTTTCCCATTTTGAAGTGTAGCTTAGAAAATATTTTGTTAAAAAACACATTTTCCTAACGTGGGATTTTTTTTATGCGCTGAATAAATGCTGTCAAATTAAAGGCTAGACTTCTCAACAACGTTCAGCGTGAGATTATGCTGCTATTATGCAGGTCTTTCATAATTTTATATAAGTTATGTCCAAGCTTCATTGAACGTTTTTGCCCCACACATGACATTGTAGTGCAATCTCTTCTAGGTGGGCATTCTGTTGCACTATTCGACTCTGGCTACTGCTCTGTGGGTGGGCGTGACTGCACGCAACATATACAAGCAAATTACACGCAAAGCCAAACGCTACGAGGAGCTGGACGAGCTGCCGCCACCCCCAAGACCAATGCTCAGGTTTGAATTTCTGACTCCTATACACTGCAGCAGTTACCTATGAAAGCAGGGTTCCAGGTCTGCATACGTATAAGTATTTTCTCATGTCTCTATCCATCCATTAGTATATCTCTCAGATTTTAATCTGTACATCCATCCATCTTTTCACACGTTCATAAACATCACTCTGTTTATCTCTCCATCTGTGGCTTTTTTAGGGTACTTATTTAAAGCCCAACCATCGCACAAATATCTACCTCAAGTTAAATGTGAATATTTTCCTTTATACTTATAATTTGGCAAAAAAAAGGTGACAGAGAACTCTGCAAATTTGAGTCTAGCAAAGTCTGGAATATTACAGTAAAACTGTGCAGGAGCCTTAGGTAAGTGTTTGCTTAATAAAGCCAATGGATGATGGTGGAAGTGTAACTTATATAGCCGTGCCATGGTTTGTTAGTGCATGGTTTGAAACGTTGAACTTTAAAGCTGAGCTGTCCCTTCTTTGCTTTCTTTTAAAGGTTCTACCTAATCGGTGGGGGGATACCCATCATTGTCTGTGGAATCACCGCTGCAGCCAACGTAAAAAACTACGGCAGCCAAAGATATGCACCATAGTGAGTAGGAGTTCGCGCACACAGAAATCATAAATTCCCCAGATTGTGTTCATGGAAATACTGCCATTATACAGATGTGGACAGAATTGTTGGTACCCCTCTGATAATGAATGAAAAACCCACAATGGTCACTGAAATAACCTGAAACCGATTAAATTAGTAATGAATAAAAATTTACTAAAAAACAACCAATGAATATCAGACATTAAAAAACCAAAACAATAAAATAGACCTGGGCAAAAATGATGGAACCCCTAGAAAAGATTGAACATAATTTGACCATAGGGGCATGTTAAATTAGCGTGTGTCCTCTCATTAGCATTACAGGGGTCTCCAGACATGTAGTCAGTCAGTCTGCCTATTTAAAGGCTGACAAGTAGGGGCTCTGCTGTTTGGGGACATGGTGTGTACCACACTGAATATGGACCACAGGAAGCGAAGGAGAGAGTTGTCTCAGGAGAACATTATAGAGGAGCATGTTCAAGGTAAAGGCTATAAGGCCATCTCCCAGCAGCTTGCTGTTCCAGTGACTACAGTTTCACATATTATTCAGAAGTTTAAGGTCCACAGGACTGTAGCTAATCACCGTGGACGTGGCTGCATGAAGAGAAAGATACGAATGGTAACCAAAGAGCCCAGAACAACCTCCAAAGAAATTAAAGGTGACCTCCAAGGTCAAGGTACAACAGTTTTAGATCAAACAAAACCGGAGATTTTTGAGAAGGCACATCAGCTCTATGTTCACAGACGCAAAAGTGAAGCATGCCAAGAAAAAAACTCTGCCCCTACTGTTATACATGGAGGAGGCTTGGTTCTGTTCTGGGACTTTATCTAGCGCAGGGCGTCGATCAAATTTGAAGACTATCAAGGCATTCTGGAGAGAAATGTGCTGCCTAGTGGCAGAAACCTTGGTCTCAGTCACAGGTCATGGGTCTTCCAACAGGATAATGACCCAAAACTCATATCCAAAAACACCCCAAGAATGGCTAAGAGCAGAACATCGGACTTTTCTGAGGGGGCCTTCTATGAGCCCTGATCTAAATCCTATTAAACATCTCCGGAAGGAGCTGAAACATGCTGTCTGGAGAAGACACCCTTCAAACCTGAGACAACTGGAGCAGTTTCCTCAGGAGGAGTGGGCCAAAATACCTGCTGAGAGGTGCAGGAGTCTCCTTGACAGTTATAGGAATCGTTTGATTGCAGTGATTGCCTCAAAAGGTTGTGCAACGAAACATTGAGTTACAGCTAAAATCAATTTTCTTCAGGCCTTTTTCATTATTTTAATTCAAAAGCAATGTCTGATTTTCATTGGTTGATTTTCAGTACATTTTTATTCATTATTACTTTTATCAGTTTTAAGTTATTTCAGTGACCATTGTGGGTTTTTCGTTCATTAACAGAGGGGTACCAACAATTTTGTCCACATGTGAATCTGGACATCAGCATTTAGTGAGGAACCGCTTAAAACCACAAGTCCTCAAGGACCACCAAGACTGCATCGTTATTCGCCAGAGTTCTGTTAATATGTGCATCCAGGCAACAAGCCTCTGCTCCCTGTAGTGGCAGCTGTTCAGATCCGGCACCAAAGCTGACTGATTTAGAAATCTGCCCTGGAGTCTTTGGAGTTTAATTCATTTATTGCACACAAAATCATTTCAGCTCTTGTCATTAAACGTAACGGGAAAATTACTGCAAAGAATGAGATGCTGAACGTTTTCACAGCGATTTTTAGATTGATGTGATGCATATACTATGATCATGTTTCTAAGGAATCTGTAGTGTTTATCCTCAGACATGCATTGCATTATTTTAATCTTACAGAAAACTAAAATCCATTTAAAAAGTAAAAGAAATTGACCAATGTCTGAGGAGTGCTTATGAATGAATAGTCTTGCCTGTCTCTTCATCTTTTAGTTGCTGGATGGCATGGGAGCCAAGCATCGGTGCCTTCTACGGACCAGCAGGATTCATCATCTTCGTGGACTGTATGTACTTCCTCAGCATCCTGCTGCAGCTGCGCCGACACCCTGAGCGGCGCTATGAGCTGAAGGAATCTAGCGAAGAGCAGCAACATCTGGCTTCGGTCAGCAGAGAGGCCGGGCCAGAGGGTCCCAGCAGCAACCCTAACCCCCTCACCGTGCAGCCTCAGCCCAACGAAGCGTCGTCTTCCGTGGCATCCGCCCCCCACGCTGTGGCCCTCTCGGCCCTGGAGAACGAACACACCTTCTCCGCCCAGCTGATTGGGGCGGTGGGGGCCTTAGGGCTGTATTCGGTCCTCTGGGTTTTTGGGGCCATGGCTGTATCACAGGACCACCCTTTTGACATGGCTTTCACCTGCCTCTTCGGCCTGACTGCGCTGGCGCTCGGGGCGTTCATGGTGGCACACCACTGCGTCAACAGACAGGATATGAGGCGATTTTGGTTGCAGGTGTTTTGCTCTGGAAGGCGAGCTTACTCTGCACAAGAGGAGGTCCTTCTGCCTCAGACGGGCATCGCTGTGATGTCAACGGTGACGTCTGATAATAAGGCTGACGGGGATTCAACAAAATGTGGCCAGAGCAGCGTGGATTCTTCATACACCAACAGGAGCGCCCCAAGTGTGCGCAACTCGGGCCATGGGAGCAAGCTGACCAACCTGCATGCAGAGGCGGCTCAGTGCAAGGCCGCCTCAGCTCCAGTGATGGCCAATGGCACGGCTGTTCTAGACAACAGTCTGACTGAGCATTCATTGGACAATGAGATTAAAATGCACGTAGCACCGGTCGAGGTGCAGTTCCACCCGTTGAGCAACATCAGCAATCCGGCAGCTAACGGAAGTACGAGCAGGCATCAGAAGAACAGAGCTCGAGCGCACAGGGCGAGTCGGCTGACTGTGCTGCGAGAGTACGCCTACGATGTTCCCACAAGTGTGGAGGGCAGCGTGCAGAGCGCCCCCAACAGGCGTCACCATTACTACGACATGGCCGCGCGCAACAGCCGACGCGCGGCTTACATGGCCTACAGGGAGCGCCACCAGAGCCAGCTGCAGCAGGACAGCAGCGACAGCGCGAGCCTGCCGCGGCGCTCCCGCTTCTCCGAGAAAGGAAGCGGTGCTCCGCTTGGAAACGGGACTGCTGTGAGCATAGAGGCAGAGCAGGCGGTTCCATCTGGATCACCAGCTCCCAGTAAAGACGCTGTACGACAGCCAGGCAGCTCGGAACCAGAAAGCCAAAGCAGCAAGTCGTACGGACTCAACCTGGTCCCTCAAAACAGCGGCACACTGAAAAAAAATGGCCAAGCAGTGCCTTTAATGAACGGTGACGGTGCCTGCATAAAAACAGGCCTGTGGAAACATGAAACTACCGTGTAGCAATAGTTTCCCTCCTGAAGACTGCCTAAATAAAAACCCTCATGCCTTTTAAACTGTGAAATTCTTGTATGTTGGCTTCTTTCAGAGAAAATATAGGAAATTAGCAGGAACGCTGCCACTTAGCAATCCTTGTAGATATGCTTTTGTAAATGTTCTATTTTTATAACTTCTAATCCAACACTGTTAATTTGAGAGTTCTGTGAGACTGCATATCTTTACCCTCATGCTTGTTGCTCCCAGGATTAGTAATAAAACAAAGTTTCATTTACCTAATTAAAGGTTTTTTTTTTATTGCAATACCACAATCATTCATCTTCTGTGCCTCTAGGAAGGGACTCGGTGCTCTTGTGCCTTTCTCCCATCAGGACATGACAAGCTGGTAATTGGGTTCCTCGCTGACCTTCAGGTGGCCTCAGGTTCCTCTCTCTGCAGCGATGCAGCACTTTAATTGCAACCAACAGCGACGCTGGCTATCCGTAGGTCTGTTTTCTTCGTGCATACTGACAGATCCGATGAGCGCGCTGTGTGTTCTGGGATCCAGCTGATTTCCCCCAAAGGATGTGATTGACAGCTGACTCTCAGGGGCAAGTAAAGGCTGCAGGGGAAAAGAGAGGATAATTAGAGAAGAGTCGTTCTTCCTTCTCCTTTAGCGTCTTCCAAGTGTCCTCCACAGCAGGGCTGCTGAACCTGTGTCCAACTCGCTCTGCTTGACATTGCTGACAGCTCGAATCAGACACAGCAGAGCATTTGAAAGGGATTAGCATCTGTTTTTGCTGTGGAAGTACCATGTTCCTGATTTACCGTTCCAAACAGCAGCTCATTTCAATCTGATGCTGGATCACTTTTATATCCAGTTCTGGTCAGAGGTTTGCATGCAGCGATCATAGACATAAACGTTATTGATTTTGGGCTTTTCATGATTTATTTGAGCTGTTCTGTTTTCCAGAGCGGAATGATTACACAACCTATAGCATAATCTGAGCTAAGATGGTCATTTTTGTTTTTGCATGGACCCATGAGTTTAATATTCAATATGGGTTGAGATCAGTGCCAGAACCTTAATGCTCAGCTTATTTAACTATTCCAAAATCAATTGTGACATGTGGTTTGACAGCATAATGCTGAGACTAGCATGCTTGTTAATGGCAGCATGTGCAGTGGTTATAAATGTTCTGGATTCAGCTTGTTCTGGCCGTCCAAGACAGAGGGAGTTCAAACCATTTGTTAACAGACGACTCGGTGTTTCAACCATATGAACCAAACCGTCTCACTTATTTCTTATGTTAGGGAAACACAGTAGTAACCACCAGTGTTTCTGCTCCCAGTGAAGTGGACCAAAATTGATGCATTCAAACATTTAATTACATTTTCAGCCAAACATGGCTGAAGATTTTTGGAGAAATAGATTGGAAAGATTGCTGTTAGGCTAAAAGAAGAGTTGAGGTAAGGTCTTCACACAGAGTTACAACTGTAAACTACAGTGATGGCAGCATCATGCTGTGGGTTTGTTTCACCACCTTTTAAAATGCGAAGATCCATTTTTGCATTGCTTCTGCCGAATACATTTTATATAGAGCTGCAAAACCAAACTGACTTAGAAAATACATACCTTTAGGTTTTTATTAATATCTGTGAAAAAAAAAATCTTGTTTTATGGTGAAATTACAGAACCGCAATTTGTCATTTTAGGTTTTAGATCAAAGAAAAAAAAATACTTTCCAGTAAGAAATGACAGTCTTTTACAGTTTTGTTAAAACAAAGTTTGGTGCCTTATGATGGTCTACAGAATTTTACAATAAATTAAAAAAGACCCTTAGTGTCATTCTGTTGAGGAAATCCTATACATATATTGCATAAAAAAACAGAACAGCTAATTTCTTTATAATGTTTGGCCAAATATGTTCCTAAAGAACCATATGTGGTTCTGGAGTCGCACATTGCAGACCTCTGGGATAAAATCTTTCAACTTCCCTTCAGATCAACAGCTAGGTGGTTGAAACTGGGATACATCTAGGTGTTCCAACAGGACTATGATTCCAAGCACGGAAAAACTGGTTTTGATCTCCCCAAGCTTCGACTTCAACGCTATAGAAAAACCAACTGCCTAGGATTAACAGCTGGGTCTGTGTCAGGAAACCAACCGATATAAAAGGGTTGTACCAGTTCTGCCATCAAAAAGTGGTCAAATATTTATGCGAGTTCGAGAAAAACGAGTAAATTCAAATTCGTGCCCTCAATTCTTGTTTTCAAAATTCTTTGCCATTTTTTGTGTTATTTTGCTTTGGAAAAGGAGAAAAAAAAACACAAATACATCACTAAAAGCACAGAATCTATGTAGAAATAATACCTGATGAGAATTAAACTTATGACCAGAACTATAGTTGTAGGGATTGAACTCCCTAAAAGTGCAAAAACAATTTAGCTTTATTCTACTACAGATCCCGTTTAACCTAAAGCCGAAAGGTCAGCCTGATGGATACCGCATTTGAGAAGATATCAGCCACCACTGCTGGTTCTTCTCACACCAGACGCAGAGACACGTCACAGCTGCTATAGCTTCAATTTTTCATTAAAGACACATTAATAAAACACATATTTCACTCTGGCAAAGATGCATCGCCAAGCCATCTGGGATGTGACAAGCCATAATAAGACTTTCAGATTATAAAAAGAACAGTTAACGCCTTGATTAGGGAGAACCTTGTTAATTCCCTTTAGACACCAAAGAGCGATTTTCAAATATTCGCCAGGATTCTGAAGCGCCGCCATCTGTGGAGTTCATCCAAGGCTTGACAGCAAGGAGGGGAAGACGACCTGAGGGGGTTTGTGCTTAGAAGGGGAAAGAGCTCTTCTGAGATAAATCGGCTTATAAAATCTCTTCTTTAGAACCACCGGGAAACTTGGACTTTGATGGTAGATTGGCTTGTAAATACATTTTACTGAAATAAGTTGGAAAGGTCACAGCTGCCCCCTTGTTACCTGTACTTTTCAACAGATCTCCACTCTGTAGACCAAGTGTGATATCAGCTTCGTTTAAAAGGCACAGAGATGAATAAAATCACCTGCTTTCTTTTGGATTTTCCAGTTGCTGCTCACGAAGTTTAGAGGAAACATCTGTCTCTGGTGCGGAAGCAAACCTATGCAAGGAACACCATAGAGCCATCTCCCTAGCGAGCTCTATATCTCCAGGAGATCCAAACTATTTTTAACTGCATGTGTGTTGAGAGAAAAAAAAAGAGTAAAGCTTTAATTAGCTTTCAGGGTTTGTGGACTTTTAAGCAACCGTCTGCTGAGATAATTGGTGAGTTTTCACGTGGAGGAGAGCTTATTTGCTAATTATGCAAAGGCTTTTTCAAACATTTTACCACAAAACCTAAAACATATATTTATATCTGACTTAAAACTTGTTTTGTATGTCTTAAAGTAGGGAGGAGAACATTGTGAAATACAATTATTCCCAATATCTTCCTCCTGATGGGACTTGGAAGCATTTAAAGAAAAGAAAAAAAAACACATATATGAGCATGAACATTTAAAGACTGTTGAGGTACATCTCAAAACATTAGAACGTCGTGAAAAGGTTTAATATGTTTTGTTACTCTGTTCAGAAAGCTAAACTCATATTATACAGATTCATTACACATAGAGTGAAATATTTGTAATTTTAATGATTATGGCTTACATAGAATGAAAATAAAGGATATTTAAAAAAATGCCCTGCTAATGAAAATTATGTTCATTTCCAAGTGTTCAATACTTGGTTGGGCCTTCTTTTGCATAAATTACTGCATCAGCGTGGCATGGCATGGAGGTGATCAGCCTGTGGCACTGTGTAGGTGTAATGGAAGCCTAAGTTGTTTTGATGCCAGCCTTCAGTTCATCTGCATTGTTGGGTCTGGTGTCTCTCGTCTTCCCCTTGACAATACTCCATAGATTCTCTATCAGGTCCAGGTCAGGCCAGACACCATGTTCATTGAACCAGCTTTTGGTGCCTTTGTCAGTGTGTGCAGGTGCCAAGTCCTGCTGAAAAATCAAATCACCATCTCCATAAAGATTTTCAGCACAGTGAAGCATTACTTGTTACAAAATCTTGTTGTAGATGGCTGCGATGACTGTGGACTTCAGAAAACACAGTGGACAAACACCAGCAGATGACATGGCACCCCAAATTATCACTGACTGACTTACTTTTATCTGAAAGAGGACTTTGGACTTTGAGCAACAGTCCAGTTGCTTTTCTCCTTAGCCCAGGTAAGGCGCTTCTGACATTGTCTCTGATTCAGGAGTAGCGTGATACAAGGAATGAGACAGTTTTATCCCATGTGTGGGATTCGTCGGTATGTGGTCGCTCTTGATGTGCTGACTCCAGCCTCAGTCCACTCCTTGTGAAGCTCCCTGAAACTTGCATGGATTTAGCATGACAGTTCTCTCAAGGTTGCAGTTATTCTTGTTGCTGGTGCACCTGTATCTGACAGACTTTTTCCTTCCACTCAACCTATTATTAATATGCTAATTTTCTGAGGCACTGAATTTTGTTTTTTCCATTATCTGTAAGTCATAATCATCAAAAGTATAAGAAATAAAGGCTTGAAATATTTTACTCTGTGTAAACAATCTCTATACTATGAGTTTTGCTTTCAGAAATGTGCTTTCTTGCAGATTTATTCTTCAAAACAAGCCAAATCATAATCCCTCCATCCCCGTACTTCACAGCACATGTGAGGTGTTTAAGCTGAAATGTGGTTTTTGGTTTTCTCCAGACATGGATCTGGGAGTAATGACCAAACATACATATATACATTGGTCTCATCTGTTCAAAGCTTATTGTCTAGAAACTTTGTTTATTTAGATGCAGACTTCCAAGTGCTTTTTTTAGACTGAAGGCAGTGAAAGTGTGGAATACAACCATTCTGATATTATTGATTGAAAGGGTTATTTTTCTACTGCTGGTGCTAAGGAGCATTTGATTGGAAAAGTATTCATGAATAGAGAAGCTTCCCAGCACACACCCTAGGTTTACATATCATATTTGTATTTTATGTGTGCTTAACTGATTGCAAATTATTTTTAAATGTTTAAAGATATTTCTCAAAACCGTTGTTTTGTATTTCAGAGGCAATGAACTGAGATAAACCTTAACTCTATAAAGAAAGTACACATCTTTTAATTCTAAGATTTGACATATCTGGATATAATGAAAGTCCTCTGGTCTTAACCAGATTCTAAAAATATTTCCATCTAACCTCAACTGTACAAAAAAATATAGCAGTTCTCTGTAACTAAACATTTATATGATTTAAAGGGGATGGAGAAGAAGCTATGCTTATAGGGGTCCAATCCCTAACTCCACACAACTTACCACATAAACAAAACACAATAAACAATACAGGTATTCACACTGACAATCAACACCAACACAAACAAAAACAGGCCCAAACACGCTCTAATCCTACATCTCAACATCTCTCCCCTCATATACATACTATACATATGTGAAATACACCAACATATGCACTTCCGATACAAATGACCGGAAACCTGTATTTCCAGAGATATTTATACTATAATATGTTTTATAAATGATGAATTATGAAGCTGTGCATCACCCGTACCCAGGCACCCACACACGGTGTGCATGTGCCTGTACACGGATGCATTTAATATACTTGTCTATAAGGACTTCAACCACTTTCCTCCAAGTACTTCCTCATCACATGTTTTTTAAACCTATTTTAAATTGAGCAAGGTCTTTAGATGTTTTTATCTCTTCTGCGAGGTTGTTCCATAATAACATTAAAGACACATTGACTTTAATGTTACCTTACTTTTGGCTGATATAATGTATTATTTCCTCTTAAATTATAGTCATGATGAACATCTCTGTCTTGAAATCATTTTTCCATATTAGCTGACAGGGAGTTTTTAGATCCCCTATACACAATTACCTTTATGAGCAATTCTAATGGCTCGTTTTTGGAGAGTGATTGAAGGTAACAAATTTGTCTTGTAACAATTTCCCCAAACTTCTAAACAATAATTTAAATAGGACATTATGGAGTGATAGTTAATGAATATTGCACTTTGATTAAGAACAATACTACAACGTTTCATCACACTAACACATTTAGACACTTTTAATCCTAAATAACTAATATGCGGGTTCCAGGACAGTTTTTCATCAATAACTACACCCAAAAACACAATTTGCTGTACTCTTTCAATAAGTGTATTATTTATATTTATTTGAACCATCATATTAGTTTTTTGGTTTTCAAACAGCATAAATTTTGATTTTTTTAGTTCACAAATAACTTGGGGGCTGCACGCAGGCGCAGTTGAAAGCACTGTTGCCTTGCAGCAAGAAGGTCTTGGGTTCTGCATGGAGTTTGCATGTTCTCCCCATGCATCTGTGGGTTCTCACCGGGTACTCCGGCTTCCTCCCACATTCCAAAAACGTGACTGTTAGGTAAATTGGTCTCTCTAAATTGCCCTTAGGTGTGAATGAGTGTATGCATGCTTGTTTGTCCTGTGTGTCTCCGTGGTGCTCTGCGATGGACTGGCGACCTGTCCAGGGTGTACCCCGCCTCTCGCCCGTAGACCGCTGGAGATAGGCACCAATTCCCCTGTGACCCACTATGGAATAAGCGGAATAGAAGATGAATGAATGATAATTTGTTTATATTAAACCAGTTCCTTAACTTGTAACTTTCTTGAGTTATTTCGTACAAACATTTCTCCAAATCATCACCTGAACATAAAATATTAGTATCATCTGCAAAAAGTAAGAATTTCATAATTTTAGAGATTTTACAAATATCATTAATGTACAATAAAAACAGAGTTGGCCCTAGGATCGAACCTTGAGGTACCCCGCACATGATATTTCTGTATATAGATTTATATTGCTCAGTTTGTATGAACTGCCTTCTATTCTGCAAGTTTCTCCCTAAGCTCTGTGGTTTTTTTCAGAAGGCTTGCGGTTTGTTCAGATGTAGCTTTGCAGACCTAAGTTGTGCTGCTATATTCTTTTCAGTAAGAAAATGCTTTTTCCTGTCAACTCTTCCATACTTGTTGGGTCTTTTTCTATCTGAACTTTCATTTTCCTTAACCTTTTACATGCTATCTGAGGCCTGTTGAGGCTAAGACATAGCCTTTGTTTTACTTGTCTTGCAGTTTCTTCATCACTGCACAGTCACGGCTGTATTTGCTGGGATGTCCACCTCTAGGAAGATCGTAAATGTTTTGGACATGTGAATAATCTTTCTTACTGCACAACTATGGACTTCAAATTGTTGGAAATAATCTTACAGCCTTTCTCAGATTGACCGACAGCATTGCACTAATTCTCCAGAACACTAATTAGTCTGCTTAAATCCTATGAAAGCAGAGAGGATGTACATAGTTTCTCACACACAGTCCATTCATTTAGTCTTTTCTTTTGTTTAATGAATAATGATAATATTAAATCAGGTTAAGTGATTTAAATCATTTTAGAACCTGTTATGCCCTGTTATGTAAAACCCTAGAAATCAAGGAGGGTGTGCATTATTTTTACTTGTGTAGGATGGTCCCTACATTATGACAGTATGAATGACTTCTATGGTCATACTCAATTGTAAGCCCTCATGAGATTAAGACTTTAACCATCTTGTCTGATTTCATTCAGGCTGATTAAGGATTTGTTAGCAAGAAAGCTGCCTGTAAGTGCAATGTTGAGGATTGGAATCACCAGGCTTTGTGTGTAAATTGTGGTGGTCCTCCAATCATCCATCATGCCCAACCGTAAAATCTCCTTATCATGGCCTTCTCTCTAATCTAGTCCTGGACAATTTTTCCTTCGACGTTTTCATAAAACCATGTGTTCTTATTTTATCTCTGCTCTGTGATGAATTGAAGCAATTCATGCTAATATCAGCCCTGTCACCTCATTAAATACACTGCAGAGACCTTGCGCAAACCCAAATACATCATGATTAAACTTCGGGCACCATCACAGATGAGGACAGAAATAGATGCTCATTTGGTGATCTCGCAGGAGGCGCTTCTAGTATAATCATTAGATCAGAGTCATGCTGGTTTGTATGTGGGACTGTAGAGTCCAGGTCATTTCAAATGCAAATTGTTTATTGTGGGATGGCCAAAAAAAGGATTTCACTACAAAAATAAGCTCCAAATTTTCACTTGGCCTAAATAGGAGATGTTTTCAACTCCATTAAAGTTCACTTTCAATTGTAAGAGTAACCAAAATGCACACACTGTCTTGTAGTTATGACATGAGCCATCTGCTAATCTCTCATCTCCATTTGCCCTCATTAATGTCCTCATATTGCCATTATTCAACCTGTGCCAGCCTGTCTGGGCAAATTTGGTTTCATTTTACTGTCCAGGTGCTCAGATATTTATATCCATTTCAACAGAAAAACCGGCGACAACTGCACACGGCGCCAGTATCCCTCATTGACACAGACACATGTCTAACGAACTGAAAGCTGTCTGTTAGAATTAGGCCATCTCATCTGACATGTTTGTTGTTAAATGAAAAAAAAGTTCAATGACTTTTGTCACTTACACAATGGAAACCAATTATTCAGTATCTCAGAAAATTAGATATTACATAGGACCAATTAAAACATATTTAATGTATGAATGCTATGTAGTGGCCAAATCATGGTCCACACAATCACAGGGAGGACTGCTGACTTGACAGATGCACAGATAACCAGAAAAGCTCATTGCTAAAGAAGCCGGTTGTTCACAGAGTCCTGCATTCAAGCATATTTTTAGAACGTTCAATGGAAGGAAAGAGTTTAGTAGGCAAAGGTGCACCAGCAACAGGGATAACCACAGCCTTCAGAGGATTGTCAGGCCAAAATTATTCAAGAGTCTGAATGAAGGAAAAAGTCTGTCAGATACAGGTGCTCCAGGAACAAGGATAATTGCAGCCTTGAGAGAACTGTCATGCTAAATCCATGCAAGTTTCAGGGAGCTTCACAAGTAGACTGAGGATGGAGACAGCACATCAAGAGCCACCACATACAGACGAATCCCACACCTGGGTTAAAAATGTCTCATTCCTTTTATCACTCCACTCTTGAATCAGAGACTGTCAGAAGCGCCTTAACTTGGGCTAAGGAGAAAAAGAACTGGACTGATGTTCAGTTGTCCAAAGTCCTCTTTGAAAAAAAATAAATAAATGCTCATTTTTACTGGGTTCTTGAAAAGTTTGGTATTTGATATATTAGCTAGTAAAAGCTAAATCTGTGAAAAACTGTTTTTTCACAAATTACAAAACAAAAACATTTATTTATTTTGATTTATTTCCCCCGACTATGATCAGAGTTACCACCAAGTTACCAAAGAAGAGGCTAAAGAGAAAGCATTTGGAAGAAGCTGTTTGTTTCCTTACAAGTGAGCAAATTTTCATATTTGCTAGGGGATCAAATAAATAATTTTACCACTCTATTTCAGAAAGCCCCTGGACTGTGTTTGTTTTTTTGTTCATCCATTTTTGTTGTAAATATATTCAAATTCCTGTTTGATTATTTGAAACAATCACTTATAGACACACACTCCACTTTGTCTCATCTGCATATCAGAGAGGGCAAATTCCAGAAATAATTATGTCTAAAAATTACTTGCAGAGGCTGATACACACTTCAAAGCTAGATTAGAATGAAGGTAAGGTGTTTTTTTTTTTTTTTCTTAGAAATGTCAGCCGTTTCCAGTTGGATCTGCTGAAAAAATAGCTTCCCGTTTTATGATTGGTCCAAAGCTGTCCATTGTGTTTACACGAACTGAGTGTGTTTTACAGTCTGACAGAAACTTCTATTATTCCTGGTACAAACATTTGCATTTGCTGTTTTGCCTGCTAAGACACATATGTGCAGTGTTCTTGAAAATGTTTTGATCATTACAGCAGCTGACAGCTGATTTACTAAGATGCACGCCTGGCTTGTCTTTTTATAGTAACGTTTTATTCTTTGCTGTTTTGCGCTTATGTCAGCTTATGTAATTCACTCGTTGTAACACTGTTTGTGTGCATATACAGGAGAAAACCTGACAGCAGGTGAGATTACTAAGCCCTGACTGTACCTGATCTGTAGCAACTGTTGTGCAGTATCTCCTCTTTAATAGGCAGCATCCAGAGGAATTGTGTGGTGCAGAATTATGTAACCCTCATGTAACTAAAGGTTTATGATGAAAACACAGTTAAAGCCCCCCTTGGTGGTCCCAGAAGCACGATTTGAGAATTTTAAAACTTTAATGCGGCCTGCGGCATGCCAGACTAAACAACACTGCAACAGATATGTGTGTTCATGGCAATGGATAGAACTGCTTAGGACAGTTTGAGCACTGTGCAGTAATACATGCAGAAAATTGTGGCCAAAGGTTACTGAAGAACATGAGTTCAAAGAGGAGGGTAAATATAAATCTTTTAGTTGTGGGAAAAGATTTATAGACGTTTCTGGGAACTGGCTGCAGAAAAAAAAGTATTTTTAAATCTTCAATAATATTTTTCAGACTTTACATGATACTTTTTTCTGGGGAAGAAGAAAATTCATACGGTTTTATGCACAAATAATAAAAAGCTTTGTATTTGTATCTATTTGTATCCATTTGTATCCAGCAACCTTTGCTCTAATACCACTAAATTAAATTGCATTAAAGTGCAACCGAATGCCTTTAGAAGTCACATAATTTGTAAACAGTTCAAACCCGTGACCGCTAAACACAGCAGAGGGGTCAGGTATAATGTTCTGGAGAGCTTTAAAATACAGGGGTTGGACAATGAAACTGAAACACCTGTCATTTTAGTGTGGGAGGTTTCATGGCTAAATTGGACCAGCCTGGTAGCCAGTCTTCATTGATTGCACATTGCACCAGTAAGAGCAGAGTGTGAAGGTTCAATTAGCAGGGTAAGAGCACAGTTTTGCTCAAAATATTGAAATGCACACAACATTATGGGTGACATACCAGAGTTCAAAAGAGGACAAATTGTTGGTGCACGTCTTGCTGGCGCATCTGTGACCAAGACATCAAGTCTTTGTGATGTATCAAGAGCCACGGTATCCAGGGTAATGTCAGCATACCACCAAGAAGGACGAACCACATCCAACAGGATTAACTGTGGACGCAAGAGGAAGCTGTCTGAAAGGGATGTTCGGGTGCTAACCCGGATTGTATCCAAAAAACATAAAACCATGGCTGCCCAAATCACGGCAGAATTAAATGTGCACCTCAACTCTCCTGTTTCCACCAGAACTGTCCGTCGGGAGCTCCACAGGGTCAATATACACGGCCAGGCTGCTATAGCCAAACCTTTGGTCACTCATGCCAATTCCAAACTACGGTTTCAATGGTGCAAGGAGCCCAAATCTTGGGCTGTGGACAATGTGAAACATGTATTGTTCTCTGATGAGTCCACCTTTACTGTTTTCCCCACATCCGGGAGAGTTACGGTGTGGAGAAGCCCCAAAGAAGCGTACCACCCAGACTGAAGCATGGGGTGGATCAGTGATGGTTTGGGCTGCCATATCACGGCATTCCCTTGGCTCAATACTTGTGCTAGATGGGCGCGTCACTGCCAAGGACTATCGAACCATTCTTGAGGACCATGTGCATCCAATGGTTCAAACATTGTATCCTGAAGGTGGTGCCGTGTATCAGGATGACAATGCACCAATACACACAGCAAGACTGGTGAAAGATTGGTTTGATGAACATGAAAGTGAAGTTGAACATCTCCCATGGCCTCCACAGTCACCAGATCTAAATATTATTGAGCCACTTTGGGGTGTTTTGGAGGAGCGAGTCAGGAAACGTTTTCCTCCACCAGTATCACGTAGTGACCTGGCCGCTATCCTGCAAGAAGAATGGCTTAAAATCCCTCTGACCACTGTGCAAGACTTGTATATTTCATTCCCAAGACGAATTGACGCTGTATTGGTCGCAAAAGGAGGCCCTACACCATACTAATAAATTATTGTGGTCTAAAACCAGGTGTTTCAGTTTCATTGTCCAACCCCTGTAGGTCTATAACACAATTCCAATTACACTCAAGAAGCACTGCCATGATCTCAATATGAAAAGAGTGTGGCAGAAAACTAATCACCCTGCACATCACCCTGAACACAACATGCCCATGTTGAAACATAGTGGTGGCAGCATCATGCTGTGGGGGTACTGTTCATATACAGGGGCAGATAACTTAAGAGCTGATGGGAAGATGCATGGATCGAAAGGAGGTTCCTCTTCCAGCAATGCAGCTACTCTAAACCCACAGTCAGAGGTACAATGAAATGGTTTCGATCAGGGGTGTCCAGGGCGCGGCCCACGGGCCATTTGATGTCTTGAGAATGATTTTATGCAGCCTCAGATGGTTAATGCGGGTGGACATTTTTCGAATCAAATTTTTTTAAGGATAAGATTTTTCCTGGTACAAGACCTTTCTAAAAACGATGAAGGCAAATCGAAATGTTAAAACTGAAAACGTTGGGTACAGAAACGATTTGTCTTTTATTTATCAGATTTTTAAGGGTTTTGAAAAGAAAAAATGACCCATGTCGGTTCATGTTGCCAATAATAGATTAAATATTAATTCTAGACCAGGGCAAGAAAATAGAACACTTTCTACTAAAGTCTGAGAACTTTTCTAATTTAACAAAATAATGCATGTTAAGTTCGTTGTTGTGTTGTGTGTTAGTTTTGGCATTTTTAGTTTTAAAGCATTTCTAGCCAGCCAGTACTACTTTGACAATTTAAGTCAATGTGGCAATGTTTAGATCAAATAATATTCATGCGTTGGCCCAGTCAAAGTCCAGACCTTAAACCTTAAATTTGAGAATATGTGGCAGTAAGTGAAAACTGATGTCTCCATCGAAACAGACGGAGCTTGAGCTATGTTGCAAATAAATGTGAATGGTTCATAAATCTCAGGGAGACATACAGGGGTTGGACAATGAAACTGAAACACCTGGTTTTAGACCACAATAATTTATTAGTATGGTGTAGGGCCTCCTTTTGCGACCAATACAGCGTCAATTCGTCTTGGGAATGAAATATACAAGTCTTGCACAGTGGTCAGAGGGATTTTAAGCCATTCTTCTTGCAGGATAGCGGCCAGGTCACTACGTGATACTGGTGGAGGAAAACGTTTCCTGACTCGCTCCTCCAAAACACCCCAAAGTGGCTCAATAATATTTAGATCTGGTGACTGTGGAGGCCATGGGAGATGTTCAACTTCACTTTCATGTTCATCAAACCAATCTTTCACCAGTCTTGCTGTGTGTATTGGTGCATTGTCATCCTGATACACGGCACCACCTTCAGGATACAATGTTTGAACCATTGGATGCACATGGTCCTCAAGAATGGTTCGATAGTCCTTGGCAGTGACGCGCCCATCTAGC
Source organism: Crenichthys baileyi (assembly GCA_036173005.1). Taxonomy (NCBI): domain Eukaryota; kingdom Metazoa; phylum Chordata; class Actinopteri; order Cyprinodontiformes; family Goodeidae; genus Crenichthys; species Crenichthys baileyi. The sequence goes on along the minus strand of JAHHUM010000713.1, from coordinate 39,691 downwards.
ACAAGTATTGAGCCAAGGGAATGGCATGATATGGCAGCCCAAACCATCACTGATCCACTGATCCAGTCTGGGTGGTACGCTTCTTTGGGGCTTCTCCACACCGTAACTCTCCCGGATGTGGGGAAAACAGTAAAGGTGGACTCATCAGAGAACAATACATGTTTCACATTGTCCACAGCCCAAGATTTGGGCTCCTTGCACCATTGAAACCGTAGTTTGGAATTGGCATGAGTGACCAAAGGTTTGGCTATAGCAGCCTGGCCGTGTATATTGACCCTGTGGAGCTCCCGACGGACAGTTCTGGTGGAAACAGGAGAGTTGAGGTGCACATTTAATTCTGCCGTGATTTGGGCAGCCATGGTTTTATGTTTTTTGGATACAATCCGGGTTAGCACCCGAACATCCCTTTCAGACAGCTTCCTCTTGCGTCCACAGTTAATCCTGTTGGATGTGGTTCGTCCTTCTTGGTGGTATGCTGACATTACCCTGGATACCGTGGCTCTTGATACATCACAAAGACTTGATGTCTTGGTCACAGATGCGCCAGCAAGACGTGCACCAACAATTTGTCCTCTTTTGAACTCTGGTATGTCACCCATAATGTTGTGTGCATTTCAATATTTTGAGCAAAACTGTGCTCTTACCCTGCTAATTGAACCTTCACACTCTGCTCTTACTGGTGCAATGTGCAATCAATGAAGACTGGCTACCAGGCTGGTCCAATTTAGCCATGAAACCTCCCACACTAAAATGACAGGTGTTTCAGTTTCATTGTCCAACCCCTGTATTTTAAAGCTCTCCAGAACATTATACCTGACCCCTCTGCTGTGTTTAGCGGTCACGGGTTTGAACTGTTTACAAATTATGTGACTTCTAAAGGCATTCGGTTGCACTTTAATGCAATTTAATTTAGTGGTATTAGAGCAAAGGTTGCTGGATACAAATGGATACAAATAGATACAAATACAAAGCTTTTTATTATTTGTGCATAAAACCGTATGAATTTTCTTCTTCCCCAGAAAAAAGTATCATGTAAAGTCTGAAAAATATTATTGAAGATTTAAAAATACTTTTTTTTCTGCAGCCAGTTCCCAGAAACGTCTATAAATCTTTTCCCACAACTAAAAGATTTATATTTACCCTCCTCTTTGAACTCATGTTCTTCAGTAACCTTTGGCCACAATTTTCTGCATGTATTACTGCACAGTGCTCAAACTGTCCTAAGCAGTTCTATCCATTGCCATGAACACACATATCTGTTGCAGTGTTGTTTAGTCTGGCATGCCGCAGGCCGCATTAAAGTTTTAAAATTCTCAAATCGTGCTTCTGGGACCACCAAGGGGGGCTTTAACTGTGTTTTCATCATAAACCTTTAGTTACATGAGGGTTACATAATTCTGCACCACACAATTCCTCTGGATGCTGCCTATTAAAGAGGAGATACTGCACAACAGTTGCTACAGATCAGGTACAGTCAGGGCTTAGTAATCTCACCTGCTGTCAGGTTTTCTCCTGTATATGCACACAAACAGTGTTACAACGAGTGAATTACATAAGCTGACATAAGCGCAAAACAGCAAAGAATAAAACGTTACTATAAAAAGACAAGCCAGGCGTGCATCTTAGTAAATCAGCTGTCAGCTGCTGTAATGATCAAAACATTTTCAAGAACACTGCACATATGTGTCTTAGCAGGCAAAACAGCAAATGCAAATGTTTGTACCAGGAATAATAGAAGTTTCTGTCAGACTGTAAAACACACTCAGTTCGTGTAAACACAATGGACAGCTTTGGACCAATCATAAAACGGGAAGCTATTTTTTCAGCAGATCCAACTGGAAACGGCTGACATTTCTAAGAAAAAAAAAAAAAAACACCTTACCTTCATTCTAATCTAGCTTTGAAGTGTGTATCAGCCTCTGCAAGTAATTTTTAGACATAATTATTTCTGGAATTTGCCCTCTCTGATATGCAGATGAGACAAAGTGGAGTGTGTGTCTATAAGTGATTGTTTCAAATAATCAAACAGGAATTTGAATATATTTACAACAAAAATGGATGAACAAAAAAACAAACACAGTCCAGGGGCTTTCTGAAATAGAGTGGTAAAATTATTTATTTGATCCCCTAGCAAATATGAAAATTTGCTCACTTGTAAGGAAACAAACAGCTTCTTCCAAATGCTTTCTCTTTAGCCTCTTCTTTGGTAACTTGGTGGTAACTCTGATCATAGTCGGGGGAAATAAATCAAAATAAATAAATGTTTTTGTTTTGTAATTTGTGAAAAAACAGTTTTTCACAGATTTAGCTTTTACTAGCTAATATATCAAATACCAAACTTTTCAAGAACCCAGTAAAAATGAGCATTTATTTATTTTTTTTCAAAGAGGACTTTGGACAACTGAACATCAGTCCAGTTCTTTTTCTCCTTAGCCCAAGTTAAGGCGCTTCTGACAGTCTCTGATTCAAGAGTGGAGTGATAAAAGGAATGAGACATTTTTAACCCAGGTGTGGGATTCGTCTGTATGTGGTGGCTCTTGATGTGCTGTCTCCATCCTCAGTCTACTTGTGAAGCTCCCTGAAACTTGCATGGATTTAGCATGACAGTTCTCTCAAGGTTGCAGTTATTCTTGTTGCTGGTGCACCTGTATCTGACAGACTTTTTCCTTCCACTCAACCTATTATTAATATGCTAATTTTCTGAGGCACTGAATTTTGTTTTTTCCATTATCTGTAAGTCATAATCATCAAAAGTATAAGAAATAAAGGCTTGAAATATTTTACTCTGTGTAAACAATCTCTATACTATGAGTTTTGCTTTCAGAAATGTGCTTTCTTGCAGATTTATTCTTCAAAACAAGCCAAATCATAATCCCTCCATCCCCGTACTTCACAGCACATGTGAGGTGTTTAAGCTGAAATGTGGTTTTTGGTTTTCTCCAGACATGGATCTGGGAGTAATGACCAAACATACATATATACATTGGTCTCATCTGTTCAAAGCTTATTGTCTAGAAACTTTGTTTATTTAGATGCAGACTTCCAAGTGCTTTTTTTAGACTGAAGGCAGTGAAAGTGTGGAATACAACCATTCTGATATTATTGATTGAAAGGGTTATTTTTCTACTGCTGGTGCTAAGGAGCATTTGATTGGAAAAGTATTCATGAATAGAGAAGCTTCCCAGCACACACCCTAGGTTTACATATCATATTTGTATTTTATGTGTGCTTAACTGATTGCAAATTATTTTTAAATGTTTAAAGATATTTCTCAAAACCGTTGTTTTGTATTTCAGAGGCAATGAACTGAGATAAACCTTAACTCTATAAAGAAAGTACACATCTTTTAATTCTAAGATTTGACATATCTGGATATAATGAAAGTCCTCTGGTCTTAACCAGATTCTAAAAATATTTCCATCTAACCTCAACTGTACAAAAAAATATAGCAGTTCTCTGTAACTAAACATTTATATGATTTAAAGGGGATGGAGAAGAAGCTATGCTTATAGGGGTCCAATCCCTAACTCCACACAACTTACCACATAAACAAAACACAATAAACAATACAGGTATTCACACTGACAATCAACACCAACACAAACAAAAACAGGCCCAAACACGCTCTAATCCTACATCTCAACATCTCTCCCCTCATATACATACTATACATATGTGAAATACACCAACATATGCACTTCCGATACAAATGACCGGAAACCTGTATTTCCAGAGATATTTATACTATAATATGTTTTATAAATGATGAATTATGAAGCTGTGCATCACCCGTACCCAGGCACCCACACACGGTGTGCATGTGCCTGTACACGGATGCATTTAATATACTTGTCTATAAGGACTTCAACCACTTTCCTCCAAGTACTTCCTCATCACATGTTTTTTAAACCTATTTTAAATTGAGCAAGGTCTTTAGATGTTTTTATCTCTTCTGCGAGGTTGTTCCATAATAACATTAAAGACACATTGACTTTAATGTTACCTTACTTTTGGCTGATATAATGTATTATTTCCTCTTAAATTATAGTCATGATGAACATCTCTGTCTTGAAATCATTTTTCCATATTAGCTGACAGGGAGTTTTTAGATCCCCTATACACAATTACCTTTATGAGCAATTCTAATGGCTCGTTTTTGGAGAGTGATTGAAGGTAACAAATTTGTCTTGTAACAATTTCCCCAAACTTCTAAACAATAATTTAAATAGGACATTATGGAGTGATAGTTAATGAATATTGCACTTTGATTAAGAACAATACTACAACGTTTCATCACACTAACACATTTAGACACTTTTAATCCTAAATAACTAATATGCGGGTTCCAGGACAGTTTTTCATCAATAACTACACCCAAAAACACAATTTGCTGTACTCTTTCAATAAGTGTATTATTTATATTTATTTGAACCATCATATTAGTTTTTTGGTTTTCAAACAGCATAAATTTTGATTTTTTTAGTTCACAAATAACTTGGGGGCTGCACGCAGGCGCAGTTGAAAGCACTGTTGCCTTGCAGCAAGAAGGTCTTGGGTTCTGCATGGAGTTTGCATGTTCTCCCCATGCATCTGTGGGTTCTCACCGGGTACTCCGGCTTCCTCCCACATTCCAAAAACGTGACTGTTAGGTAAATTGGTCTCTCTAAATTGCCCTTAGGTGTGAATGAGTGTATGCATGCTTGTTTGTCCTGTGTGTCTCCGTGGTGCTCTGCGATGGACTGGCGACCTGTCCAGGGTGTACCCCGCCTCTCGCCCGTAGACCGCTGGAGATAGGCACCAATTCCCCTGTGACCCACTATGGAATAAGCGGAATAGAAGATGAATGAATGATAATTTGTTTATATTAAACCAGTTCCTTAACTTGTAACTTTCTTGAGTTATTTCGTACAAACATTTCTCCAAATCATCACCTGAACATAAAATATTAGTATCATCTGCAAAAAGTAAGAATTTCATAATTTTAGAGATTTTACAAATATCATTAATGTACAATAAAAACAGAGTTGGCCCTAGGATCGAACCTTGAGGTACCCCGCACATGATATTTCTGTATATAGATTTATATTGCTCAGTTTGTATGAACTGCCTTCTATTCTGCAAGTTTCTCCCTAAGCTCTGTGGTTTTTTTCAGAAGGCTTGCGGTTTGTTCAGATGTAGCTTTGCAGACCTAAGTTGTGCTGCTATATTCTTTTCAGTAAGAAAATGCTTTTTCCTGTCAACTCTTCCATACTTGTTGGGTCTTTTTCTATCTGAACTTTCATTTTCCTTAACCTTTTACATGCTATCTGAGGCCTGTTGAGGCTAAGACATAGCCTTTGTTTTACTTGTCTTGCAGTTTCTTCATCACTGCACAGTCACGGCTGTATTTGCTGGGATGTCCACCTCTAGGAAGATCGTAAATGTTTTGGACATGTGAATAATCTTTCTTACTGCACAACTATGGACTTCAAATTGTTGGAAATAATCTTACAGCCTTTCTCAGATTGACCGACAGCATTGCACTAATTCTCCAGAACACTAATTAGTCTGCTTAAATCCTATGAAAGCAGAGAGGATGTACATAGTTTCTCACACACAGTCCATTCATTTAGTCTTTTCTTTTGTTTAATGAATAATGATAATATTAAATCAGGTTAAGTGATTTAAATCATTTTAGAACCTGTTATGCCCTGTTATGTAAAACCCTAGAAATCAAGGAGGGTGTGCATTATTTTTACTTGTGTAGGATGGTCCCTACATTATGACAGTATGAATGACTTCTATGGTCATACTCAATTGTAAGCCCTCATGAGATTAAGACTTTAACCATCTTGTCTGATTTCATTCAGGCTGATTAAGGATTTGTTAGCAAGAAAGCTGCCTGTAAGTGCAATGTTGAGGATTGGAATCACCAGGCTTTGTGTGTAAATTGTGGTGGTCCTCCAATCATCCATCATGCCCAACCGTAAAATCTCCTTATCATGGCCTTCTCTCTAATCTAGTCCTGGACAATTTTTCCTTCGACGTTTTCATAAAACCATGTGTTCTTATTTTATCTCTGCTCTGTGATGAATTGAAGCAATTCATGCTAATATCAGCCCTGTCACCTCATTAAATACACTGCAGAGACCTTGCGCAAACCCAAATACATCATGATTAAACTTCGGGCACCATCACAGATGAGGACAGAAATAGATGCTCATTTGGTGATCTCGCAGGAGGCGCTTCTAGTATAATCATTAGATCAGAGTCATGCTGGTTTGTATGTGGGACTGTAGAGTCCAGGTCATTTCAAATGCAAATTGTTTATTGTGGGATGGCCAAAAAAAGGATTTCACTACAAAAATAAGCTCCAAATTTTCACTTGGCCTAAATAGGAGATGTTTTCAACTCCATTAAAGTTCACTTTCAATTGTAAGAGTAACCAAAATGCACACACTGTCTTGTAGTTATGACATGAGCCATCTGCTAATCTCTCATCTCCATTTGCCCTCATTAATGTCCTCATATTGCCATTATTCAACCTGTGCCAGCCTGTCTGGGCAAATTTGGTTTCATTTTACTGTCCAGGTGCTCAGATATTTATATCCATTTCAACAGAAAAACCGGCGACAACTGCACACGGCGCCAGTATCCCTCATTGACACAGACACATGTCTAACGAACTGAAAGCTGTCTGTTAGAATTAGGCCATCTCATCTGACATGTTTGTTGTTAAATGAAAAAAAAGTTCAATGACTTTTGTCACTTACACAATGGAAACCAATTATTCAGTATCTCAGAAAATTAGATATTACATAGGACCAATTAAAACATATTTAATGTATGAATGCTATGTAGTGGCCAAATCATGGTCCACACAATCACAGGGAGGACTGCTGACTTGACAGATGCACAGATAACCAGAAAAGCTCATTGCTAAAGAAGCCGGTTGTTCACAGAGTCCTGCATTCAAGCATATTTTTAGAACGTTCAATGGAAGGAAAGAGTTTAGTAGGCAAAGGTGCACCAGCAACAGGGATAACCACAGCCTTCAGAGGATTGTCAGGCCAAAATTATTCAAGAGTCTGAATGAAGGAAAAAGTCTGTCAGATACAGGTGCTCCAGGAACAAGGATAATTGCAGCCTTGAGAGAACTGTCATGCTAAATCCATGCAAGTTTCAGGGAGCTTCACAAGTAGACTGAGGATGGAGACAGCACATCAAGAGCCACCACATACAGACGAATCCCACACCTGGGTTAAAAATGTCTCATTCCTTTTATCACTCCACTCTTGAATCAGAGACTGTCAGAAGCGCCTTAACTTGGGCTAAGGAGAAAAAGAACTGGACTGATGTTCAGTTGTCCAAAGTCCTCTTTGAAAAAAAATAAATAAATGCTCATTTTTACTGGGTTCTTGAAAAGTTTGGTATTTGATATATTAGCTAGTAAAAGCTAAATCTGTGAAAAACTGTTTTTTCACAAATTACAAAACAAAAACATTTATTTATTTTGATTTATTTCCCCCGACTATGATCAGAGTTACCACCAAGTTACCAAAGAAGAGGCTAAAGAGAAAGCATTTGGAAGAAGCTGTTTGTTTCCTTACAAGTGAGCAAATTTTCATATTTGCTAGGGGATCAAATAAATAATTTTACCACTCTATTTCAGAAAGCCCCTGGACTGTGTTTGTTTTTTTGTTCATCCATTTTTGTTGTAAATATATTCAAATTCCTGTTTGATTATTTGAAACAATCACTTATAGACACACACTCCACTTTGTCTCATCTGCATATCAGAGAGGGCAAATTCCAGAAATAATTATGTCTAAAAATTACTTGCAGAGGCTGATACACACTTCAAAGCTAGATTAGAATGAAGGTAAGGTGTTTTTTTTTTTTTTTCTTAGAAATGTCAGCCGTTTCCAGTTGGATCTGCTGAAAAAATAGCTTCCCGTTTTATGATTGGTCCAAAGCTGTCCATTGTGTTTACACGAACTGAGTGTGTTTTACAGTCTGACAGAAACTTCTATTATTCCTGGTACAAACATTTGCATTTGCTGTTTTGCCTGCTAAGACACATATGTGCAGTGTTCTTGAAAATGTTTTGATCATTACAGCAGCTGACAGCTGATTTACTAAGATGCACGCCTGGCTTGTCTTTTTATAGTAACGTTTTATTCTTTGCTGTTTTGCGCTTATGTCAGCTTATGTAATTCACTCGTTGTAACACTGTTTGTGTGCATATACAGGAGAAAACCTGACAGCAGGTGAGATTACTAAGCCCTGACTGTACCTGATCTGTAGCAACTGTTGTGCAGTATCTCCTCTTTAATAGGCAGCATCCAGAGGAATTGTGTGGTGCAGAATTATGTAACCCTCATGTAACTAAAGGTTTATGATGAAAACACAGTTAAAGCCCCCCTTGGTGGTCCCAGAAGCACGATTTGAGAATTTTAAAACTTTAATGCGGCCTGCGGCATGCCAGACTAAACAACACTGCAACAGATATGTGTGTTCATGGCAATGGATAGAACTGCTTAGGACAGTTTGAGCACTGTGCAGTAATACATGCAGAAAATTGTGGCCAAAGGTTACTGAAGAACATGAGTTCAAAGAGGAGGGTAAATATAAATCTTTTAGTTGTGGGAAAAGATTTATAGACGTTTCTGGGAACTGGCTGCAGAAAAAAAAGTATTTTTAAATCTTCAATAATATTTTTCAGACTTTACATGATACTTTTTTCTGGGGAAGAAGAAAATTCATACGGTTTTATGCACAAATAATAAAAAGCTTTGTATTTGTATCTATTTGTATCCATTTGTATCCAGCAACCTTTGCTCTAATACCACTAAATTAAATTGCATTAAAGTGCAACCGAATGCCTTTAGAAGTCACATAATTTGTAAACAGTTCAAACCCGTGACCGCTAAACACAGCAGAGGGGTCAGGTATAATGTTCTGGAGAGCTTTAAAATACAGGGGTTGGACAATGAAACTGAAACACCTGTCATTTTAGTGTGGGAGGTTTCATGGCTAAATTGGACCAGCCTGGTAGCCAGTCTTCATTGATTGCACATTGCACCAGTAAGAGCAGAGTGTGAAGGTTCAATTAGCAGGGTAAGAGCACAGTTTTGCTCAAAATATTGAAATGCACACAACATTATGGGTGACATACCAGAGTTCAAAAGAGGACAAATTGTTGGTGCACGTCTTGCTGGCGCATCTGTGACCAAGACATCAAGTCTTTGTGATGTATCAAGAGCCACGGTATCCAGGGTAATGTCAGCATACCACCAAGAAGGACGAACCACATCCAACAGGATTAACTGTGGACGCAAGAGGAAGCTGTCTGAAAGGGATGTTCGGGTGCTAACCCGGATTGTATCCAAAAAACATAAAACCATGGCTGCCCAAATCACGGCAGAATTAAATGTGCACCTCAACTCTCCTGTTTCCACCAGAACTGTCCGTCGGGAGCTCCACAGGGTCAATATACACGGCCAGGCTGCTATAGCCAAACCTTTGGTCACTCATGCCAATTCCAAACTACGGTTTCAATGGTGCAAGGAGCCCAAATCTTGGGCTGTGGACAATGTGAAACATGTATTGTTCTCTGATGAGTCCACCTTTACTGTTTTCCCCACATCCGGGAGAGTTACGGTGTGGAGAAGCCCCAAAGAAGCGTACCACCCAGACTGAAGCATGGGGTGGATCAGTGATGGTTTGGGCTGCCATATCACGGCATTCCCTTGGCTCAATACTTGTGCTAGATGGGCGCGTCACTGCCAAGGACTATCGAACCATTCTTGAGGACCATGTGCATCCAATGGTTCAAACATTGTATCCTGAAGGTGGTGCCGTGTATCAGGATGACAATGCACCAATACACACAGCAAGACTGGTGAAAGATTGGTTAGATGAACATGGAAGTGAAGTTGAACATCTCCCATGGCCTCCACAGTCACCAGATCCAAATATTATTGAGCCACTTTTGGGTGTTTTGGAGGAGCGAGTCAGGAAACGTTTTCCTCCGCCAGTATCACGTAGTGACCTGGCCACTATCCTGCAAGAAGAATGGCTTAAAATCCCTCTGACCACTGTGCAGGACTTGTATATGTCATTCCCAAGACGAATTGACACTGTATTGGCCGCAAAAGGAGGCCCTACACCATACTAATAAATTATTGTGGTCTAAAACCAGGTGTTTCAGTTTCATTGTCCAACCCCTGTAGGTCTATAACACAATTCCAATTACACTCAAGAAGCACTGCCATGATCTCAATATGAAAAGAGTGTGGCAGAAAACTAATCACCCTGCACATCACCCTGAACACAACATGCCCATGTTGAAACATAGTGGTGGCAGCATCATGCTGTGGGGGTACTGTTCATATACAGGGGCAGATAACTTAAGAGCTGATGGGAAGATGCATGGATCGAAAGGAGGTTCCTCTTCCAGCAATGCAGCTACTCTAAACCCACAGTCAGAGGTACAATGAAATGGTTTCGATCAGGGGTGTCCAGGGCGCGGCCCACGGGCCATTTGATGTCTTGAGAATGATTTTATGCAGCCTCAGATGGTTAATGCGGGTGGACATTTTTCGAATCAAATTTTTTTAAGGATAAGATTTTTCCTGGTACAAGACCTTTCTAAAAACGATGAAGGCAAATCGAAATGTTAAAACTGAAAACGTTGGGTACAGAAACGATTTGTCTTTTATTTATCAGATTTTTAAGGGTTTTGAAAAGAAAAAATGACCCATGTCGGTTCATGTTGCCAATAATAGATTAAATATTAATTCTAGACCAGGGCAAGAAAATAGAACACTTTCTACTAAAGTCTGAGAACTTTTCTAATTTAACAAAATAATGCATGTTAAGTTCGTTGTTGTGTTGTGTGTTAGTTTTGGCATTTTTAGTTTTAAAGCATTTCTAGCCAGCCAGTACTACTTTGACAATTTAAGTCAATGTGGCAATGTTTAGATCAAATAATATTCATGCGTTGGCCCAGTCAAAGTCCAGACCTTAAACCTTAAATTTGAGAATATGTGGCAGTAAGTGAAAACTGATGTCTCCATCGAAACAGACGGAGCTTGAGCTATGTTGCAAATAAATGTGAATGGTTCATAAATCTCAGGGAGACATACAGGGGTTGGACAATGAAACTGAAACACCTGGTTTTAGACCACAATAATTTATTAGTATGGTGTAGGGCCTCCTTTTGCGACCAATACAGCGTCAATTCGTCTTGGGAATGAAATATACAAGTCTTGCACAGTGGTCAGAGGGATTTTAAGCCATTCTTCTTGCAGGATAGCGGCCAGGTCACTACGTGATACTGGTGGAGGAAAACGTTTCCTGACTCGCTCCTCCAAAACACCCCAAAGTGGCTCAATAATATTTAGATCTGGTGACTGTGGAGGCCATGGGAGATGTTCAACTTCACTTTCATGTTCATCAAACCAATCTTTCACCAGTCTTGCTGTGTGTATTGGTGCATTGTCATCCTGATACACGGCACCACCTTCAGGATACAATGTTTGAACCATTGGATGCACATGGTCCTCAAGAATGGTTCGATAGTCCTTGGCAGTGACGCGCCCATCTAGCACAAGTATTGAGCCAAGGGAATGCCGTGATATGGCAGCCCAAACCATCACTGATCCACCCCATGCTTCAGTCTGGGTGGTACGCTTCTTTGGGGCTTCTCCACACCGTAACTCTCCCGGATGTGGGGAAAACAGTAAAGGTGGACTCATCAGAGAACAATACATGTTTCACATTGTCCACAGCCCAAGATTTGGGCTCCTTGCACCATTGAAACCGTAGTTTGGAATTGGCATGAGTGACCAAAGGTTTGGCTATAGCAGCCTGGCCGTGTATATTGACCCTGTGGAGCTCCCGACGGACAGTTCTGGTGGAAACAGGAGAGTTGAGGTGCACATTTAATTCTGCCGTGATTTGGGCAGCCATGGTTTTATGTTTTTTGGATACAATCCGGGTTAGCACCCGAACATCCCTTTCAGACAGCTTCCTCTTGCGTCCACAGTTAATCCTGTTGGATGTGGTTCGTCCTTCTTGGTGGTATGCTGACATTACCCTGGATACCGTGGCTCTTGATACATCACAAAGACTTGATGTCTTGGTCACAGATGCGCCAGCAAGACGTGCACCAACAATTTGTCCTCTTTTGAACTCTGGTATGTCACCCATAATGTTGTGTGCATTTCAATATTTTGAGCAAAACTGTGCTCTTACCCTGCTAATTGAACCTTCACACTCTGCTCTTACTGGTGCAATGTGCAATCAATGAAGACTGGCTACCAGGCTGGTCCAATTTAGCCATGAAACCTCCCACACTAAAATGACAGGTGTTTCAGTTTCATTGTCCAACCCCTGTATTTTAAAGCTCTCCAGAACATTATACCTGACCCCTCTGCTGTGTTTAGCGGTCACGGGTTTGAACTGTTTACAAATTATGTGACTTCTAAAGGCATTCGGTTGCACTTTAATGCAATTTAATTTAGTGGTATTAGAGCAAAGGTTGCTGGATACAAATGGATACAAATAGATACAAATACAAAGCTTTTTATTATTTGTGCATAAAACCGTATGAATTTTCTTCTTCCCCAGAAAAAAGTATCATGTAAAGTCTGAAAAATATTATTGAAGATTTAAAAATACTTTTTTTTCTGCAGCCAGTTCCCAGAAACGTCTATAAATCTTTTCCCACAACTAAAAGATTTATATTTACCCTCCTCTTTGAACTCATGTTCTTCAGTAACCTTTGGCCACAATTTTCTGCATGTATTACTGCACAGTGCTCAAACTGTCCTAAGCAGTTCTATCCATTGCCATGAACACACATATCTGTTGCAGTGTTGTTTAGTCTGGCATGCCGCAGGCCGCATTAAAGTTTTAAAATTCTCAAATCGTGCTTCTGGGACCACCAAGGGGGGCTTTAACTGTGTTTTCATCATAAACCTTTAGTTACATGAGGGTTACATAATTCTGCACCACACAATTCCTCTGGATGCTGCCTATTAAAGAGGAGATACTGCACAACAGTTGCTACAGATCAGGTACAGTCAGGGCTTAGTAATCTCACCTGCTGTCAGGTTTTCTCCTGTATATGCACACAAACAGTGTTACAACGAGTGAATTACATAAGCTGACATAAGCGCAAAACAGCAAAGAATAAAACGTTACTATAAAAAGACAAGCCAGGCGTGCATCTTAGTAAATCAGCTGTCAGCTGCTGTAATGATCAAAACATTTTCAAGAACACTGCACATATGTGTCTTAGCAGGCAAAACAGCAAATGCAAATGTTTGTACCAGGAATAATAGAAGTTTCTGTCAGACTGTAAAACACACTCAGTTCGTGTAAACACAATGGACAGCTTTGGACCAATCATAAAACGGGAAGCTATTTTTTCAGCAGATCCAACTGGAAACGGCTGACATTTCTAAGAAAAAAAAAAAAAAACACCTTACCTTCATTCTAATCTAGCTTTGAAGTGTGTATCAGCCTCTGCAAGTAATTTTTAGACATAATTATTTCTGGAATTTGCCCTCTCTGATATGCAGATGAGACAAAGTGGAGTGTGTGTCTATAAGTGATTGTTTCAAATAATCAAACAGGAATTTGAATATATTTACAACAAAAATGGATGAACAAAAAAACAAACACAGTCCAGGGGCTTTCTGAAATAGAGTGGTAAAATTATTTATTTGATCCCCTAGCAAATATGAAAATTTGCTCACTTGTAAGGAAACAAACAGCTTCTTCCAAATGCTTTCTCTTTAGCCTCTTCTTTGGTAACTTGGTGGTAACTCTGATCATAGTCGGGGGAAATAAATCAAAATAAATAAATGTTTTTGTTTTGTAATTTGTGAAAAAACAGTTTTTCACAGATTTAGCTTTTACTAGCTAATATATCAAATACCAAACTTTTCAAGAACCCAGTAAAAATGAGCATTTATTTATTTTTTTTCAAAGAGGACTTTGGACAACTGAACATCAGTCCAGTTCTTTTTCTCCTTAGCCCAAGTTAAGGCGCTTCTGACAGTCTCTGATTCAAGAGTGGAGTGATAAAAGGAATGAGACATTTTTAACCCAGGTGTGGGATTCGTCTGTATGTGGTGGCTCTTGATGTGCTGTCTCCATCCTCAGTCTACTTGTGAAGCTCCCTGAAACTTGCATGGATTTAGCATGACAGTTCTCTCAAGGCTGCAATTATCCTTGTTCCTGGAGCACCTGTATCTGACAGACTTTTTCCTTCATTCAGACTCTTGAATAATTTTGGCCTGACAATCCTCTGAAGGCTGTGGTTATCCCTGTTGCTGGTGCACCTTTGCCTACTAAACTCTTTCCTTCCATTGAACGTTCTAAAAATATGCTTGAATGCAGGACTCTGTGAACAACCGGCTTCTTTAGCAATGAGCTTTTCTGGTTATCTGTGCATCTGTCAAGTCAGCAGTCCTCCCTGTGATTGTGTGGACCATGATTTGGCCACTACATAGCATTCATACATTAAATATGTTTTAATTGGTCCTATGTAATATCTAATTTTCTGAGATACTGAATAATTGGTTTCCATTGTGTAAGTGACAAAAGTCATTGAACTTTTTTTTCATTTAACAACAAACATGTCAGATGAGATGGCCTAATTCTAACAGACAGCTTTCAGTTCGTTAGACATGTGTCTGTGTCAATGAGGGATACTGGCGCCGTGTGCAGTTGTCGCCGGTTTTTCTGTTGAAATGGATATAAATATCTGAGCACCTGGACAGTAAAATGAAACCAAATTTGCCCAGACAGGCTGGCACAGGTTGAATAATGGCAATATGAGGACATTAATGAGGGCAAATGGAGATGAGAGATTAGCAGATGGCTCATGTCATAACTACAAGACAGTGTGTGCATTTTGGTTACTCTTACAATTGAAAGTGAACTTTAATGGAGTTGAAAACATCTCCTATTTAGGCCAAGTGAAAATTTGGAGCTTATTTTTGTAGTGAAATCCTTTTTTTGGCCATCCCACAATAAACAATTTGCATTTGAAATGACCTGGACTCTACAGTCCCACATACAAACCAGCATGACTCTGATCTAATGATTATACTAGAAGCGCCTCCTGCGAGATCACCAAATGAGCATCTATTTCTGTCCTCATCTGTGATGGTGCCCGAAGTTTAATCATGATGTATTTGGGTTTGCGCAAGGTCTCTGCAGTGTATTTAATGAGGTGACAGGGCTGATATTAGCATGAATTGCTTCAATTCATCACAGAGCAGAGATAAAATAAGAACACATGGTTTTATGAAAACGTCGAAGGAAAAATTGTCCAGGACTAGATTAGAGAGAAGGCCATGATAAGGAGATTTTACGGTTGGGCATGATGGATGATTGGAGGACCACCACAATTTACACACAAAGCCTGGTGATTCCAATCCTCAACATTGCACTTACAGGCAGCTTTCTTGCTAACAAATCCTTAATCAGCCTGAATGAAATCAGACAAGATGGTTAAAGTCTTAATCTCATGAGGGCTTACAATTGAGTATGACCATAGAAGTCATTCATACTGTCATAATGTAGGGACCATCCTACACAAGTAAAAATAATGCACACCCTCCTTGATTTCTAGGGTTTTACATAACAGGGCATAACAGGTTCTAAAATGATTTAAATCACTTAACCTGATTTAATATTATCATTATTCATTAAACAAAAGAAAAGACTAAATGAATGGACTGTGTGTGAGAAACTATGTACATCCTCTCTGCTTTCATAGGATTTAAGCAGACTAATTAGTGTTCTGGAGAATTAGTGCAATGCTGTCGGTCAATCTGAGAAAGGCTGTAAGATTATTTCCAACAATTTGAAGTCCATAGTTGTGCAGTAAGAAAGATTATTCACATGTCCAAAACATTTACGATCTTCCTAGAGGTGGACATCCCAGCAAATACAGCCGTGACTGTGCAGTGATGAAGAAACTGCAAGACAAGTAAAACAAAGGCTATGTCTTAGCCTCAACAGGCCTCAGATAGCATGTAAAAGGTTAAGGAAAATGAAAGTTCAGATAGAAAAAGACCCAACAAGTATGGAAGAGTTGACAGGAAAAAGCATTTTCTTACTGAAAAGAATATAGCAGCACAACTTAGGTCTGCAAAGCTACATCTGAACAAACCGCAAGCCTTCTGAAAAAAACCACAGAGCTTAGGGAGAAACTTGCAGAATAGAAGGCAGTTCATACAAACTGAGCAATATAAATCTATATACAGAAATATCATGTGCGGGGTACCTCAAGGTTCGATCCTAGGGCCAACTCTGTTTTTATTGTACATTAATGATATTTGTAAAATCTCTAAAATTATGAAATTCTTACTTTTTGCAGATGATACTAATATTTTATGTTCAGGTGATGATTTGGAGAAATGTTTGTACGAAATAACTCAAGAAAGTTACAAGTTAAGGAACTGGTTTAATATAAACAAATTATCATTCATTCATCTTCTATTCCGCTTATTCCATAGTGGGTCACAGGGGAATTGGTGCCTATCTCCAGCGGTCTACGGGCGAGAGGCGGGGTACACCCTGGACAGGTCGCCAGTCCATCGCAGAGCACCACGGAGACACACAGGACAAACAAGCATGCATACACTCATTCACACCTAAGGGCAATTTAGAGAGACCAATTTACCTAACAGTCACGTTTTTGGAATGTGGGAGGAAGCCGGAGTACCCGGTGAGAACCCACAGATGCATGGGGAGAACATGCAAACTCCATGCAGAACCCAAGACCTTCTTGCTGCAAGGCAACAGTGCTTTCAACTGCGCCTGCGTGCAGCCCCCAAGTTATTTGTGAACTAAAAAAATCAAAATTTATGCTGTTTGAAAACCAAAAAACTAATATGATGGTTCAAATAAATATAAATAATACACTTATTGAAAGAGTACAGCAAATTGTGTTTTTGGGTGTAGTTATTGATGAAAAACTGTCCTGGAACCCGCATATTAGTTATTTAGGATTAAAAGTGTCTAAATGTGTTAGTGTGATGAAACGTTGTAGTATTGTTCTTAATCAAAGTGCAATATTCATTAACTATCACTCCATAATGTCCTATTTAAATTATTGTTTAGAAGTTTGGGGAAATTGTTACAAGACAAATTTGTTACCTTCAATCACTCTCCAAAAACGAGCCATTAGAATTGCTCATAAAGGTAATTGTGTATAGGGGATCTAAAAACTCCCTGTCAGCTAATATGGAAAAATGATTTCAAGACAGAGATGTTCATCATGACTATAATTTAAGAGGAAATAATACATTATATCAGCCAAAAGTAAGGTAACATTAAAGTCAATGTGTCTTTAATGTTATTATGGAACAACCTCGCAGAAGAGATAAAAACATCTAAAGACCTTGCTCAATTTAAAATAGGTTTAAAAAACATGTGATGAGGAAGTACTTGGAGGAAAGTGGTTGAAGTCCTTATAGACAAGTATATTAAATGCATCCGTGTACAGGCACATGCACACCGTGTGTGGGTGCCTGGGTACGGGTGATGCACAGCTTCATAATTCATCATTTATAAAACATATTATAGTATAAATATCTCTGGAAATACAGGTTTCCGGTCATTTGTATCGGAAGTGCATA
Organism: Crenichthys baileyi; assembly: GCA_036173005.1. NCBI lineage: Eukaryota > Metazoa > Chordata > Actinopteri > Cyprinodontiformes > Goodeidae > Crenichthys > Crenichthys baileyi. Next base: position 22,043 of record JAHHUM010000713.1, on the reverse strand, counting down.
TGTTGGTGTATTTCACATATGTATAGTATGTATATGAGGGGAGAGATGTTGAGATGTAGGATTAGAGCGTGTTTGGGCCTGTTTTTGTTTGTGTTGGTGTTGATTGTCAGTGTGAATACCTGTATTGTTTATTGTGTTTTGTTTATGTGGTAAGTTGTGTGGAGTTAGGGATTGGACCCCTATAAGCATAGCTTCTTCTCCATCCCCTTTAAATCATATAAATGTTTAGTTACAGAGAACTGCTATATTTTTTTGTACAGTTGAGGTTAGATGGAAATATTTTTAGAATCTGGTTAAGACCAGAGGACTTTCATTATATCCAGATATGTCAAATCTTAGAATTAAAAGATGTGTACTTTCTTTATAGAGTTAAGGTTTATCTCAGTTCATTGCCTCTGAAATACAAAACAACGGTTTTGAGAAATATCTTTAAACATTTAAAAATAATTTGCAATCAGTTAAGCACACATAAAATACAAATATGATATGTAAACCTAGGGTGTGTGCTGGGAAGCTTCTCTATTCATGAATACTTTTCCAATCAAATGCTCCTTAGCACCAGCAGTAGAAAAATAACCCTTTCAATCAATAATATCAGAATGGTTGTATTCCACACTTTCACTGCCTTCAGTCTAAAAAAAGCACTTGGAAGTCTGCATCTAAATAAACAAAGTTTCTAGACAATAAGCTTTGAACAGATGAGACCAATGTATATATGTATGTTTGGTCATTACTCCCAGATCCATGTCTGGAGAAAACCAAAAACCACATTTCAGCTTAAACACCTCACATGTGCTGTGAAGTACGGGGATGGAGGGATTATGATTTGGCTTGTTTTGAAGAATAAATCTGCAAGAAAGCACATTTCTGAAAGCAAAACTCATAGTATAGAGATTGTTTACACAGAGTAAAATATTTCAAGCCTTTATTTCTTATACTTTTGATGATTATGACTTACAGATAATGGAAAAAACAAAATTCAGTGCCTCAGAAAATTAGCATATTAATAATAGGTTGAGTGGAAGGAAAAAGTCTGTCAGATACAGGTGCTCCAGGAACAAGGATAATTGCAGCCTTGAGAGAACTGTCATGCTAAATCCATGCAAGTTTCAGGGAGCTTCACAAGTAGACTGAGGATGGAGACAGCACATCAAGAGCCACCACATACAGACGAATCCCACACCTGGGTTAAAAATGTCTCATTCCTTTTATCACTCCACTCTTGAATCAGAGACTGTCAGAAGCGCCTTAACTTGGGCTAAGGAGAAAAAGAACTGGACTGATGTTCAGTTGTCCAAAGTCCTCTTTGAAAAAAAATAAATAAATGCTCATTTTTACTGGGTTCTTGAAAAGTTTGGTATTTGATATATTAGCTAGTAAAAGCTAAATCTGTGAAAAACTGTTTTTTCACAAATTACAAAACAAAAACATTTATTTATTTTGATTTATTTCCCCCGACTATGATCAGAGTTACCACCAAGTTACCAAAGAAGAGGCTAAAGAGAAAGCATTTGGAAGAAGCTGTTTGTTTCCTTACAAGTGAGCAAATTTTCATATTTGCTAGGGGATCAAATAAATAATTTTACCACTCTATTTCAGAAAGCCCCTGGACTGTGTTTGTTTTTTTGTTCATCCATTTTTGTTGTAAATATATTCAAATTCCTGTTTGATTATTTGAAACAATCACTTATAGACACACACTCCACTTTGTCTCATCTGCATATCAGAGAGGGCAAATTCCAGAAATAATTATGTCTAAAAATTACTTGCAGAGGCTGATACACACTTCAAAGCTAGATTAGAATGAAGGTAAGGTGTTTTTTTTTTTTTTTCTTAGAAATGTCAGCCGTTTCCAGTTGGATCTGCTGAAAAAATAGCTTCCCGTTTTATGATTGGTCCAAAGCTGTCCATTGTGTTTACACGAACTGAGTGTGTTTTACAGTCTGACAGAAACTTCTATTATTCCTGGTACAAACATTTGCATTTGCTGTTTTGCCTGCTAAGACACATATGTGCAGTGTTCTTGAAAATGTTTTGATCATTACAGCAGCTGACAGCTGATTTACTAAGATGCACGCCTGGCTTGTCTTTTTATAGTAACGTTTTATTCTTTGCTGTTTTGCGCTTATGTCAGCTTATGTAATTCACTCGTTGTAACACTGTTTGTGTGCATATACAGGAGAAAACCTGACAGCAGGTGAGATTACTAAGCCCTGACTGTACCTGATCTGTAGCAACTGTTGTGCAGTATCTCCTCTTTAATAGGCAGCATCCAGAGGAATTGTGTGGTGCAGAATTATGTAACCCTCATGTAACTAAAGGTTTATGATGAAAACACAGTTAAAGCCCCCCTTGGTGGTCCCAGAAGCACGATTTGAGAATTTTAAAACTTTAATGCGGCCTGCGGCATGCCAGACTAAACAACACTGCAACAGATATGTGTGTTCATGGCAATGGATAGAACTGCTTAGGACAGTTTGAGCACTGTGCAGTAATACATGCAGAAAATTGTGGCCAAAGGTTACTGAAGAACATGAGTTCAAAGAGGAGGGTAAATATAAATCTTTTAGTTGTGGGAAAAGATTTATAGACGTTTCTGGGAACTGGCTGCAGAAAAAAAAGTATTTTTAAATCTTCAATAATATTTTTCAGACTTTACATGATACTTTTTTCTGGGGAAGAAGAAAATTCATACGGTTTTATGCACAAATAATAAAAAGCTTTGTATTTGTATCTATTTGTATCCATTTGTATCCAGCAACCTTTGCTCTAATACCACTAAATTAAATTGCATTAAAGTGCAACCGAATGCCTTTAGAAGTCACATAATTTGTAAACAGTTCAAACCCGTGACCGCTAAACACAGCAGAGGGGTCAGGTATAATGTTCTGGAGAGCTTTAAAATACAGGGGTTGGACAATGAAACTGAAACACCTGTCATTTTAGTGTGGGAGGTTTCATGGCTAAATTGGACCAGCCTGGTAGCCAGTCTTCATTGATTGCACATTGCACCAGTAAGAGCAGAGTGTGAAGGTTCAATTAGCAGGGTAAGAGCACAGTTTTGCTCAAAATATTGAAATGCACACAACATTATGGGTGACATACCAGAGTTCAAAAGAGGACAAATTGTTGGTGCACGTCTTGCTGGCGCATCTGTGACCAAGACATCAAGTCTTTGTGATGTATCAAGAGCCACGGTATCCAGGGTAATGTCAGCATACCACCAAGAAGGACGAACCACATCCAACAGGATTAACTGTGGACGCAAGAGGAAGCTGTCTGAAAGGGATGTTCGGGTGCTAACCCGGATTGTATCCAAAAAACATAAAACCATGGCTGCCCAAATCACGGCAGAATTAAATGTGCACCTCAACTCTCCTGTTTCCACCAGAACTGTCCGTCGGGAGCTCCACAGGGTCAATATACACGGCCAGGCTGCTATAGCCAAACCTTTGGTCACTCATGCCAATTCCAAACTACGGTTTCAATGGTGCAAGGAGCCCAAATCTTGGGCTGTGGACAATGTGAAACATGTATTGTTCTCTGATGAGTCCACCTTTACTGTTTTCCCCACATCCGGGAGAGTTACGGTGTGGAGAAGCCCCAAAGAAGCGTACCACCCAGACTGAAGCATGGGGTGGATCAGTGATGGTTTGGGCTGCCATATCACGGCATTCCCTTGGCTCAATACTTGTGCTAGATGGGCGCGTCACTGCCAAGGACTATCGAACCATTCTTGAGGACCATGTGCATCCAATGGTTCAAACATTGTATCCTGAAGGTGGTGCCGTGTATCAGGATGACAATGCACCAATACACACAGCAAGACTGGTGAAAGATTGGTTAGATGAACATGGAAGTGAAGTTGAACATCTCCCATGGCCTCCACAGTCACCAGATCCAAATATTATTGAGCCACTTTTGGGTGTTTTGGAGGAGCGAGTCAGGAAACGTTTTCCTCCGCCAGTATCACGTAGTGACCTGGCCACTATCCTGCAAGAAGAATGGCTTAAAATCCCTCTGACCACTGTGCAGGACTTGTATATGTCATTCCCAAGACGAATTGACACTGTATTGGCCGCAAAAGGAGGCCCTACACCATACTAATAAATTATTGTGGTCTAAAACCAGGTGTTTCAGTTTCATTGTCCAACCCCTGTAGGTCTATAACACAATTCCAATTACACTCAAGAAGCACTGCCATGATCTCAATATGAAAAGAGTGTGGCAGAAAACTAATCACCCTGCACATCACCCTGAACACAACATGCCCATGTTGAAACATAGTGGTGGCAGCATCATGCTGTGGGGGTACTGTTCATATACAGGGGCAGATAACTTAAGAGCTGATGGGAAGATGCATGGATCGAAAGGAGGTTCCTCTTCCAGCAATGCAGCTACTCTAAACCCACAGTCAGAGGTACAATGAAATGGTTTCGATCAGGGGTGTCCAGGGCGCGGCCCACGGGCCATTTGATGTCTTGAGAATGATTTTATGCAGCCTCAGATGGTTAATGCGGGTGGACATTTTTCGAATCAAATTTTTTTAAGGATAAGATTTTTCCTGGTACAAGACCTTTCTAAAAACGATGAAGGCAAATCGAAATGTTAAAACTGAAAACGTTGGGTACAGAAACGATTTGTCTTTTATTTATCAGATTTTTAAGGGTTTTGAAAAGAAAAAATGACCCATGTCGGTTCATGTTGCCAATAATAGATTAAATATTAATTCTAGACCAGGGCAAGAAAATAGAACACTTTCTACTAAAGTCTGAGAACTTTTCTAATTTAACAAAATAATGCATGTTAAGTTCGTTGTTGTGTTGTGTGTTAGTTTTGGCATTTTTAGTTTTAAAGCATTTCTAGCCAGCCAGTACTACTTTGACAATTTAAGTCAATGTGGCAATGTTTAGATCAAATAATATTCATGCGTTGGCCCAGTCAAAGTCCAGACCTTAAACCTTAAATTTGAGAATATGTGGCAGTAAGTGAAAACTGATGTCTCCATCGAAACAGACGGAGCTTGAGCTATGTTGCAAATAAATGTGAATGGTTCATAAATCTCAGGGAGACATACAGGGGTTGGACAATGAAACTGAAACACCTGGTTTTAGACCACAATAATTTATTAGTATGGTGTAGGGCCTCCTTTTGCGACCAATACAGCGTCAATTCGTCTTGGGAATGAAATATACAAGTCTTGCACAGTGGTCAGAGGGATTTTAAGCCATTCTTCTTGCAGGATAGCGGCCAGGTCACTACGTGATACTGGTGGAGGAAAACGTTTCCTGACTCGCTCCTCCAAAACACCCCAAAGTGGCTCAATAATATTTTAGATCTGGTGACTTTTGGGGCCATGGGAGATGTTCAAACTTCACTTTCATTTTCATCAACCAATCTTTCACCAGGTCTTGCTGTGTGTATTGGTGCATTGTCATCCTGATACACCACCCCGCCTTTCAGGATACAATGTTTGAACCATTGGATGCACATGGTCCTCAAGAATGGTTCGGTAGTCCTTGGCAGTGACACGCCCATCTAGCACAAGTATTGGGCCAAGGGAAATGCCATGATATGGCAGCCCAAACCATCACTGATCCACCCCCATGCTTCACCTCCTTTGGGCATGCAACAGTCTGAGTGGTACCGCTTCTTGGGCTTTTTCCACACCGTAAATCTCCCGGATGTGGGGGGAAAAACAGTAAAGGTGGACTCATCAGAGAACAATACATGTTTCACATTGTCCACAGCCCAAAATTTTGCGCTCCTTTGCACCATTGAAACCAACGTTTGGCATTGGCATGAGTGACCAAAAGTTTGGCAAAAGCAGCCCGGCCGTGTATATTGACCCTGTGGAGCTCCCGACGGACAGTTCTGGTGGAAACAGGAGAGTTGAGGTGTACATTTAATTCTGCTGTGATTTTGGGCAGCCGTGGTTTTATGTTTTTTGGATACAATCCGGGGGTTAGCACCCGAACATCCCTTTCAGACAGCTTCATCTTGCGTCCACAGTTAATCCTGTTGGATGTGGTTCGTCCTTCTTGGTGGTATGCTGACATTACCCTGGATACCGTGGCTCTTGATACATCACAAAGACTTGAGGTCTTGGTCACAGATGCGCCAGCAAGACATGCACCAAGAATTTGTCCTCTTTTGAACTCTGGTATGTCACCTATAATGTTGTGTGCATTTCAATTTTTTGAGCAAAACGTGCTCTTACCATGCTAATTGAACCTTCACACTCTGCTCTTACTGGTGCAATGTGCAATCAATGAAGACTGGCTACCAGGCTGGTCCAATTTAGCCATGAAACCTCCCACACTAAAATGACAGGTGTTTCAGTTTCATTGTCCAACCCCTGTAGATCGCTTGCAGCTGTAATTACGGTTAAAGGTGGTTTAACAACGTCTCCCACCACTGTTAAGACGACTGAGAACGCGAACCTCCGGTCCGACCGACGTCAACGTCATCATTTATCATCACCCCGCGTGCACGAGCACGCGTCCCTCAACGAAACTTGCGAGTTATTAACGAGCAGCAAGTCCTCGGCTCCCATCCGCGTACTCACTTTCAGCTCGGTTACAGCTCCTGTGTCTTCAGAGCAAACATTTCGGTTCCTCTCCTCTCTGGAAACGGGAATGGATGCAAAGAGAGTGGTGACAGTTTCTGCCCGTGTGGATGCTGCTGTTTCATCAACTGGTAGGACAGAGGTGGCATGTTTTCACTCTTTCACCGGTACTATGGTGACTCATTTTTTAAAAATTAATTAATTATCTGCTGGTTCTATGCATGCAGCTGCTGGTGACATAAACATCACTTTAATATTGCCAACTGTGTAAGAAGAGTCATTGTGGGATGTAGGTAATTTGTGGGTAACTTTCTCCTGAAACTAATAAAAACCCATTTTAATTTTATTTTTATTTTCCTTTTTTTTTTTTTTTTTTACCTGTCCAAAAGGCAATATTAAAGTGACCTATTTATTTTGGCTTAGGTTTAGATACTTCCTACATTTCTGTTGCTCTCTTCCTTTTTCAGTCAGCTTTGTCATGTGCCGACTTTTGCCTTCTCTTGAGAAATAAATGGGGAATGGTTCAGTTCAGGGGTATTATTGAGGAGGCTCCTTTCCTGATTGGAACTGAGCTGCTGTTGGCGTTAAAACAAACCTTGCAGGGAGGACGCAGGTGGAAGTAATAACGTTAATCAGGAGGTGACGTGCTGTTAATGATAGGGAGAACTTGATTGGAGGAACCTTAAAGCTCCACAAATCCACACAGATAAACCCCCATCCTCACTGTGCTTATGTGCAACAGTATCCGTTACATAATTGTGTCCTGGAGTAGGCCGTCCAAGTTCGGTGACTCTTAATTAAGTACACCCTAATTTGGTCTTAGAGGTGCCTCTTACTTAATTAGAATACTATTGAAAACATCATTTCAGAAATTCTAGCCAAAAATTGAAACTCGTATAGTTCTGTAAAGTTTAATGGTTATTGTTTGCAGCCAATAAAAAAAAAAATCCTAAATTATATAAGATTATTAGTTTTGACTAATGGAAAAAAAATTGAATACAAAAAGGTTATTCTCATTTTATGGTCTAAACCATCATGAGGAAGACTGCTGACAGCTGTCCTGCAGACAGTCATCGACAGCCTCCACAAAGAGGGTAAGCCACAAAAAGTTAATTTTAACAGAAGATGGCTGTTCAGAGAGAATCACATTGATGAAAGTTGAGTGGAAGGAAAAAGTATGGAAGGAAAGTGTGTGCTGTGTTTGTAATCTGTTTCATTATTTTAATGGGATTAATGAAATAAACTATTCAATGATATTCTAGTTAACTGAGATGCAGCTGTATGTGCCACAATGATCTTTACATCAACAGTCCCTGGTCCATGCTCCTCAGGACCCACCTACCTGTTTCCCTGTTGCTACAAACCTGTTTTAAATTAAAGTGGAACTAAATCCCATGGGAAAGAATAATGCCCCAGACAAAGTTTGAAAAATGCCACCAAAGTGGGCCGTGCCAAATGTGGGGATGAATGAAGGGGGTTAAGCAGTAGCCACCGTTCAACCCAGAGAGGGCAGCACTAAGACGGTTTTTGGACAAATATTGCAGAATTAAACAAGTTTACATGAAATTTGAGAAAATAGCACCGTAACATTAAGATGACGCACTTAATTCCCAGTTTATGCAGTTTATCTGCAAAAAAAAAGTTGATTTGGGGTTTAGTTCCTCTTAAAAAAATCCCTCACTGGCTTCTGCGTAACTTGATGACATGCTGAGGTCATGAAACCATTTGAGTTGGAGACCACTGCTTTACACAGTTGAGTTTTGTGGTTATGTCTTGATAAGGTAAATGCCTGCATGTCCGATTAAGGGAACGCATTTTGGACTAATTTTTAGTCTTAAGCTAATTGTAGTTTTAAGTTTTAAGCTTTTCTGAATATGTGAACACATAATTTACTTTAATCGTGTAATGGGTTCCCCTCTCTGCAGTACTTGGCTCAGTTATAGTCCAAATAGCTTCCCCTCAGGCTCCAATTGTTTCACATAAGCCAGAAAAGTAGTTAACTACCCATTATGCCTGACTCAGGAAAATGTTTATTTGCTCATCTGACTTCTCGTTATGCTGTGTTTAAAGATATGGATTACAGATTCAGTATTTGGACCTGATTTGAATTTTTATGTGCTGTTAAATCTTTATCAGAGTCATTGTTGGAGAATGGTGTGTTCTCTTTACCAGCGATTACTGTAAAGGTTGTAAAAATTAGAAACTGTACTCATTTCTTCTACAAGATCTAAGTGCTGTTTAAGGGGTAAAGCTCTGCAAACGACTGCATTTGTCATAAGGGGATAAATAATCCAGACTGTAAATGTGAACAATATGATCACAAACTCAGAGGAAATGAAGACAATGTCTTGCCTCTGTCCTTTGTTGCAGTTAAGTATCAGTTTGGGGATTTTGGCTCCAGCAGTGTGGCCTACATCTCTTTTTACTCATACTTTACTTTCTGTCTGTGTTTCTTATAATTCAAGTGGAATGATTTTCATGAGCACTATAAACATGGGGTTTAAAGACATGAGCAGATGTTTGCTCTTTCTTTACTAAGTCATTGAGATTCCTTAATTCCTTAACATGTTCTCTTCACTAAGTCCTCATCATGGTTTCTCTTGGGAGGGAAACGTTTTAAACCTTACAGCCACCTATTAGGATTATTGTTGATCCACCAACCCATGAGGTTATCCTTCTAACAACTGCTTCCTTAGTGCAGCAATTACTTGCATCCTTGCCTTGGCACTCTTTGAAATTTTAATCATAACTTATGTCATTTCCATCTTCTCCTATGAAGAACTGTATTCTCTAAAGAGCTACGTGACTCATGATCTCCATGTCCTGTTGTTCTGTCCAAATCATTTTCAAAGGCTTTATTTAGACTTGTATATTTCTTCGTTTTTTGGCGTGTTGCATTAGCAGTCCTTTTGTTTTTCTCAGGATTGTTTGTGTCAGGAAAGTTTTCTAGGATAAGAGGTTGTAGAAGGAATTCTTGCCAATCAATTTGCCATATCTAACCATGTCGCACATTATTAAATGACAAATCATTATATCAATTGTAACCATTGTTCTGACATTTTATGTAATCCCTTAACACATTTGCTGCATGAAGTTACTTTGGGTTGTGTTTAGCTCTAGTCTACATACTCTTGTTTTTTAAATGTTTTTTTGTCACTAGTGGCATTTTTTACAACAAACATCAACTGTTTTTAATCAAGAACCAGGAAGAACTTAAATTTAATCCAAACATAGGAACAAAAATAAACATACAAGCTTATTCTTGAATGTCCTTTAGCAAGCTGCACCCCAACCACAGACTTATTTTACCCAATAAGCTCATATCACAATCCTGCCTGGATTGGACAAACTCCTACCTTTTAAGCATGGTCCACTAATTTTAATTGGGCTAAGGGAAAACCTCAGAAGTTCAATCTTAGCATTTTTAATCCAGGATCACCCACTTGGCTCAAAGTTTCAGGGATCCAGTTGAGGATTTGAGGTGAAGTTAAAGAATTTGGAGGTAGTCCTAAAGCATGATGCTGTCACCACTATGCTTGACAGCTGACACAGTATTTTTCTTTTCAAAGCTGCACCTTGACTCCTACAAACATATTTCTTGTCACCGTGGCTGTCACTTTCTCTAAACTTTTCTCCTAAGCCATTTCAGCTGCTGAGAATTTCAGTCTAGCTTATGTGTGTCAGTTTTGGAGCTAGAGGCTCCTTTCTTATTCCTCTATGTATATATTCTACATTTATCTTTGACCTTCTGTGAAATACAGAGCATCCACAACAGATACAAACCTATTCCCCCAATTCATGGTTTTAACAGATGATTTGTCTGTTGTATAATCATTCAATCTTGGATAAAGGGAACCTTCGAATGCATCATTAAAAGTCCCAAATGAAGATATTCTACACATGTTGAGGGGATGCAAATTTCTGACCAGTATGACGGTGAATTGCAGTGTATGCATATATATTTCCTAATAAGCTAAATGAGTAAATGGATCTAGTTTTTAGTCATATGTACATTGAATTTTGATGTTGAATTAAATAAGTTAGACATGGCTTCTTATGACTACTTTAGAGTTCTTTTTGCACCTAATCAGAGAAAGCTCAACTATTTGGTTACCAATAGATGAGGATTAAAGACAAATGTGGCTGAAGAATCAAAGTTTAATGTGACAAATGAGACCTGAGGGTTTGTACCTTTTTATTTGTCAACTAAAGCCCACAAGGAGGAAAATCCTGACCCAACTTGTGGTTGGGCTTTAACTGACCACCACAGAAGAAACGTCGCCTTCTAAAAAGGATTCACAGCACTGTTGAGAGAAGATCAGGTACAAAATCAGGTTTCAATCCAAATAACGAAATGTGGTTGCATCCTTTTGATTGGTAATTAGTCATTGGTGCATGAACAGCTTTCCATTAATGACGACATTCTCAACCTAGAACAGAATTTACCTCTTAAAAATAATCAAATACACAACTAATTTGCTGTCAGTGGTTTTTTAAAGCATAGCAGTGGAGTCGATCAAGCAGCTAATTATGATTGTATACGTAATGAGAGTTAATTTCTTCAGATCATCTGCCCAATCTTTGAAAGATGAAGCTCCAGCTATGGTTATATTGTTTAAAGTGTAAAGGTCTGCCACAGATTCTCTATTGGCTTTAGGTCTAGTCTTCAACTTGGCCATTTTAACACATGAATATGCTTTGCTCTAAACCAGTCCATTGTAACTCTGGCTCTATGTTTATGGTAGTTGTCCTGTTGGAAGGTGAACCTCTGCCTCAGTCTCCAACAGGTTTTCCTGCAGGATATTTCTGTATTTACCTCCAACCATCTCTCAAACTCTGACAAGATTCCCTGTATCAGCTGAAGAAAAGCATCCCCACAGCATGATACTGCCACCATCATGGTTCACCTTAGCTACACAGGTGCACTAATTGGGTGACTACTGAAGCCAGTTGCTTGCATGGATTATTTTAACAACAGAGTAAAGGGGGTTGAATACAAATATGCACTTTGTTCTGGGTAGTCTAGTTTTTCCTAACCATCGATCTTTTCCCTTTTTCCATAAAGATGCTTTATCATGTTATTTCGGAGTATTTCTATGATGAAGTTTGCTGGTCTACTACTGGGAAGCAGATTTTGTTTGCTTTGCTTCCAGCCTTTGTTTGTTCTGTCATGTGGGTAGGGGAGCATCTGCTTGTATGGACCATCTGTCTTGGGAATCAAGCCAGAACGTAATAAGGGAAGAAGTAGTCCAAAGTAGAGAGGGTGGACGCTGAGACAAGAAAGCGAGAGGTGGAGTTGATTAAATATTCACACGGGCTGGCTGACTAGGTTGTAGAATGTACTGATCTGGAAGAGACATCATGGTGATTTTTGTTGTGTAGCCATAAATGCTCTGGGATGTTTGAACATTAAAAAAGTGGACTGTCTCCCATTGGCTTGTTTATGCCACAGATCCACTCTATATGATGTCCTTGAATAGAGTGCCAAACGGTTGGCGCCAACTGTGTGGAAATGCTTAGTCACAGCTTGATTTGTTTCTTTTTTATGTGCCAAGGTCACACTATGGATGGACTATATTGCCTCGGAAAAAAAACCCAAACTTTTACACATTTATTTTTATCCTGTTAAGATTTTGGTGGACGTGTCAGAAAGATTAAATATTCACGTTCTATTACTTTCCTGTATGCTAGATTAGAAATAAGGCTCACCTTTACGCTCGGAATGAAGACTTTCACTGAAAGTCCTCTATTGAGCTTAGTAGAAGATACCTCATAACTAAAAGGCTTTGGCTAAAAACGAGTCCAATTTGATCTTTTCAGTGAAAACCATCTCCTATAAGGCAGAGATTGCAGATAAATACATGTTTGCCTCCACTAATTTTATTTTTCACCAGACACATGGTTTGAGGTGAAGGAGTGGGTAAGATTTTGCTAGTGAAGGTGTTGGAGCGTCGTCTTTTTGTTACTATCAAAGTAAAACTTTGCAAAGGTGTATTGGTTTCCCTGCACAGAAAGGTATCATGGCAGTTGGCAAATAACTTGGTACATTACTGCCATCTTGTGCTCCCATGGTTCAAAGTATGTTGCTATAGGGTACCCATGATAAACTAGACAGCTGCTTACAACAGATGTTGGTTTTAAAAACTGTTTAAATTAGAAAATTTACAATTGAATATTTAAAAAAAAGCAATACCCATCCCTCTCCTTCTGAAGCTATTCACAGGAGTGTTCAATTCTCACATGATTGGTCATCTAACAGCAAGCTGTTTTTAAAATGTCTCTTACTGTCCTCTTCAGTCCACATGCTGTCAAGGCAAACTTGGGTTCTCATCCAGCCTCGTTTGTCACAGTTTAAGATGTTTTAAGCTTTTTGATTATTGCTCTGACTCCAAATATGTGCGAGTTTAGGCAAGTGTCTATTTTCTTGTAGCTGCTTTCTGGGTTACAAAGATTAACACATTTCTGCTTCACTTGGAAGGCATGTTTTCTTGTCTTTTTTTATATCTTCAAGTGTGGAAAAGAGAAATGGTGATCTGTGTTAGAGAAGGAGCTTTTGCAGAACTTAGAAGGCTTTTCACACACATGCAAAGAGTGCAGATCATCATGGAGGGCACAGTATTTATTCTATGTGGTCATTCATGGCTCATATTTGTATTCTGTCCAAAGCAGCCTCCTTTTAAAATGTAAAGAGAAAACATTTTTTGGGGGGGTAGTAAACGATTAATTAGATTATTTGGATTATTCGACTATTGAAATAATCTTTAACTTAATTACCTGGAATATACAGACTGTACAAAACTGTATAAAAAATATATACATAAATATATACATTTTGCATTTAAGATGAAAAACCTTCTTTGTCTGTAAATATGCTCTATCCAGAACTCCTCCAGTGGCATAGCTTTAGCTTCACCTGATTCAGATTTTGCTATCTATTTATCAAAAAATAGTCGACAGATTAATCGATTAGTATAATAATCGTTAGTTGCAGCCCTAGAAAGAAATTGGTTTTCAGCAATTCTGTCATTTATTATTGAGGCTAGTGTGTTCTGTTAAAATCCTACTTTTTTTAACTGTTATTGATTTTGTTTTAGAAGATAATTTCTTGTTGTGTATAATTTCTGATCTTCAAGATATCGCCAAGATTATTCAAACGGACTATAACAGGGTTCCTACATACTCTTGTAAAGTACGTAATTAGCTTTTATTGGTTTCCAGTTCCAGGAAAGTATGAAAAAATACATCTATATATCCGCACTCTTGCATATTACATCTTTTAAAAAGAATAAGTTCAGATAATTACTGGCTAGATCAAGCCTAGAGTTATTCATTTTAACCATCAGGATCTGTGTTTTTGATATGCTGAGAACCTACAAGTAGATGCATGAATGGTGTTTTACAAGTAGCTTGGAGACATGCCTGAGGTGATGAATTTGATTTAATGTAGGTTTATTTGGGCTTTTCATGCTATCTGGAGCACATTTGGAGCACTATGTATTTTTACACATTTAAAAGGAGCTGAAAACGGTGGAAGAGCGATCTGGAACTGTATGAACTCTGGAAAAGGGAAATCGTTAGGATTCCTGGTGTAAATAAATCAATGCATCTGTTCTAAATCTTGAATTATGCTTCACATTTACCTAATAAGGCATTTCTATCTAAAGCGATGCTGATTTTAATCTCACTTGTGAGCGTCAAGAAAGTACGTTGTAGAAGTAACTGGTACTCTGTGACAGGATAATGAAGGTGTAACCTGCTGTTCTTTACATAACAGAAACCGGGTTGGATTTAACTTTTTGAGAAGAAAATCTGAAAACAAGTAAAAACTACATTTACCTACAGTATACTTTAAAACTCGATGAATTGGTGTCACTGCTGACCATCATGTAGGACATATATGGAGGCATGAGCGCCCAACTGGAGGGTCCATCTGTCCTCCTTCTTGTCCCAGTATGCACGTGGCTCATAAGCCCTTTTCTGGAAATTGGTTCCTCCCAAAGTCCATGTCCTACAGGTTGGCTGCCAGTGCTTAATATAGACTCCCAACAACACAATACTAAACATATTTTTGAATCCATCTGGAGATTTTGATATGTGGAGCATGCAAACGTGCAGTCAGAATGAATCCATCCTAATAATTAGGGTTGGTCTAAAAATAACTCAAAAGAAGAGCAACAATATGCGTCAAATGATGAGGCTCAAATACAGTTTCTTTACACTATTATTGGCAGATTACTTCTTATATTCTGTGGAAAAACACACTTCTAATAAAAAACAAAGTAAAGGCTTAGCTGCTCTGTGATTTATCTATGCAGTATGCAAGGCTGCCACCATGTGGTTGACTCTGGGAGTTCAACATACTCTGGAGACCACTTCCAAAAAAATCCCGTTTTATTTTTATCACGCATGAGTTCTCTCACCCGCTTCTTCATTTGATGTTTTTTTTTACCTTCAGAATTATAAAATGTCATTGACTGACACAATGGACCTGTTAAAACATGCAGTCCAAGTTTAGGATAAGATGCAAAAATAATCAGGTCAGCAAATAATTACTTTCATTTGCCATGATCAATGTTTTTTTTTGTGTATTTTCAAACTGAGATTAATTATTCAAAGCTGGTTTATTTGAAGCTCTTTAATTTTCAGTGTTTTAAAATACAATAAAAACATTTTTTAGCAGTAAATGTTTTCACACAGATGGTGTGACTTTGCCTTGTTCATCACTATTCATGTCAGGAAGGTTAGAATGATTGCTTTTCTTATCTGTTCAAGCTTTGAAAAACGGATATTGGAAATAGGTCAGAAAATTCAGATCTTTGAATCTCTAGAAGATGTAGTTCCAGATAAAGAGACCTTTTTATCGTCGCTGGGAAGGGGAACGTCTACGTTTCCCTCTTGTTACCCCCTGTTGTTACCCCGTGACCCAACCTTGGATTAGCAGAAAGCCATAGATGGATTGTAAAGTGCAGATGGAGTAGATGCACTCGATCCAGAATATAAGCCAGAACATACAAACAGAAAGTATTTTACTTTGTATCCTGACTGTACTCATTGTTTCCCATTTGGTTTGTTTTTTTCGTTTTAAAAATACATTTGACATTAACTTTTAACGTTGCTTCTTTGAGCGGTTGTTAGAGCAAATTGAGCAAGTTTGTAACTTCAGTGTTATAATTTGCAATAGAGGCTTGTCTAATATTTTAGGTGCTCCAAACAATTTTAAATGTTAGGTAACTATCCTGATAGGCCTGCATTAGCTATGCAGTGAGGAACGACTCACCCATTTTGTTTGATGACCTGAAAATGAAAGAGCGTCTCCAGAGAAAATGAAAGTGACCTTACAACATAAACCTCTAGATTAGATGGATCCTTCTGTCTGCTTGACTACCACACTGACACGCATCCTTACACAGAAAGGGGCCCTAGATCCCTTTGGGCGCTTGTATAGTCTGTGTACACGCTGACCGATAAAGACCCACTGTTATCTCCAGATAACAGGCGCTGCAGCTCAATAATTTATGGAGGCATTCCAACACTTTTACTAAGAAATCTGCACATCACTCACCCAGAGAGGGCAGGGCAGACTAAAAGGATTGTGCGCATCTCTGGAGGTGTGTTTTTATTTGCGCGTGTTATTTCACTTCACTTTTTGAGGTTTTGTGTAAAACTGAGGGAACAATCTCCAACTTGTCTTTTTATTTCCTTTTTAAAATAGGTTGTTACTTTGGCCATAAAGACAAAGTCAAAGAATTCTTGGTATAATATTGCAAAGTATTTATTTTCAGTTGCACAACGAAAAAACTGCAAAACCCCGTTTCCTCATTTCCCCCCCCCCCCCCCCAAATACTGGATTTTAATTGAAATCTTATTTAATTGAGTTGTGATCGTCATTAAGCCAATATTTGTCGATATTTGCATAAAATCAAGAATTTGTTTTTATTAATGGCAATAATTAGAATCACAATGTACTACATAAATATCATAACTACAATGAGTATATTTACCAACTGAAGGCCCCTTCTCTGAACGACCGCACTGCAGTTTGTTTAATCCCCCCGGCTGTCGACGTTTTAATGCATTCTGCTAATTTTAGCCACCACTTCATAGGACCAGGCCACGGTCAGTGTGTGAGAAATCAGGAAGACGCAGGTGTGTGTTTGCTGAACCGCCTTTCTCAGACTGCTAGCTGACCCAGTAACTCTGATATCACATAGGTTCTGCCCGTCGGCACGCTGGATCCGGGAAGGAACATAGAAGCAGATTGGAGCAGAGGATAATGAGCGCTCTGGTTTATGACTCCCAACTGTGCTGGGTGGCTGTTTAACTTGTGTGTCTTTTAAAGCCCCTGTAAGGTTTGCAAATCCTAAAGGTAATATTTTTTTTCCATCTGTTCTGTCAGCTGTTGTCAGTTCGCACAGTAGGGGCTAGCGAAAAATAGTGTGTGTCGACAACCACCGTGTGTGTGGTGGAGTGTGTGGCACACTCCGTACGAGGGGAGCAATCTTGATTGAACGCACATGGTATAAGGGATACTATATACTGAACAGTGGCCGTATCCATGTTTTGGTTTAGGGCGCCTTTGACGCAAAGGGGGGCGGGCGAGAGGGCGTAGGGGGGGGCATCTCCTGTATAGCAGGCGATACACACACAGGGAGCTGTAGCCGTGTGTGCTGTGGTGAGTGTGACACTAGGGACCGGGACTTACTCAAACGCTTATTAGAATGATTTGGTTTGAACACACTTTTTTGCAATAGTTGCCTTGGATGGATAAATAAATAAATGGCAATTAAAAATATATCTGGTGTGACTACGAACTGACTTTTCATGCTGATAGATTAAACATCATGCCCGGTTCCCTCTTGTACACACGCTCGGCTTTTTCAGACTGGCTTTTTGAGACATGATGGGCCTTCAGTGATGGCGCTCCTGACAAACGCAAAGAACCAACCATGGGATTTATCGAGCCTCATCAACTTGTTTTAGATTTGGATGTAATAAATTCGTCATAACTTTTTTATTAGTGCAATAATCTTTATATCTGTTCTAAACTTTGGTTTCTTTCGCTTACACAGACTTGTTAGTTTGTTCGGTTTTTATTTTATTGTTTTGTTTCTTAAATCATTCCAATATGATACTCTTAAAGCAGTTGCCAGGTATCTCCAACTCTTTAACTATTGCTTATGTGTCGACCAGGAAGAAGGCGATGAGATTTTCAAAAAGGCCAATGTCGTTGTAAAGGTTATACTGCTTCTCTCCATATTACATGTTGTACCTATGGCCTATTAGTAGGCGCATGTGTATAGCATTGTTTTCTGGCACCTTCGGAATGGCTAGGAACTGTTAAACAGCCTTAAAGTAAAATTGGTGCCAGAATGGATAGACGTTCGGTTTTCAAGATGATATATGGCTGTAATAGGCTAAGTGTCACCCACAGGTGAACTGGTATAAGCTAAGAAAAATACATCTGATAATTTATACTGCTGCTCTATGCCACTCTCATTTGGTGTGCGCCTTTCTTATCTTTACTCATTGTCCCTCACCACAAAATTAATAAACTTTGTGGGGATTTACCTTAGCTCACGACATACAATTGATCTTCTTATGGTATTTCCTAAACAACCCCAAGCATTGTGTGCGTCATCTCATCATTAGAATAGCATGACTATTCAGATAATGAGTAAAAGGGCAGGTTCACTTTGTTGGTGCCGGGGTTAATTTTCTTTGGGCTGTGGGGTCGGGGTGCCGTACAAAGAAGATCAATGAGCGTAAGCAGGTGTTTAAAGTTCTAGCTTAGTGTGCCGGTCTATACACACACTTCAACCTCTCTGCTATTTATGGCCTCTGTAATGAGTCTGTACTTTATCCTGGAAGACTCTCTAGAAATTCACTGCTTGGTTTAAATTAATCATTATGTCTTTAATGGGTGTTTTTCATCCTTTACATTACGCTACATTTATTAATATTCTCCAAAGTCACCAATAGAAACTGAAGTTTAGAATCATGCCCTTGGATCCCTTTTAACAAGTTCAAGGTTAAAACTAGGAAATATGAGACTCATGGTGTGGTGCTACTTCAGATTACTTGTTTCTTCTTCTTACATTTCTCCTCTCAATTAATCATGTGAGCTGCAGTTTCAATCAGCATAGAAAATTTGCTAGATTGTTTTATTTTTCCCAGTATGCGTAGAGATAGCTGAAGCTTAGATGTAGAGCAGAAATATTTCCATTCCACATGGTCTGCCTGAATTGATTTTAAGATAAATCGTATAAGTGGATGTCTGTATTAGAGAGGTAATGGAACAGTGTGGAGAAGATCCACAACTTCACTTATGTCTCTTACGCAAACCACATAGCACCTTAAGGGCTGTAGTTAGCTGCTAATGTATGTGGATTATATTTCAGTAATTTTTTATTGGGTTTCTTAAGCAGGACAGATAATCAAATCTGAGATGATGACTTGGGATTAATGCTCCACCCCACTTACATATTTGTAGTCCATTTTAGTCTGCAAGAAATGTGTGCTATTGTATGCCTGAATGGATGAGCTGTATTGCATTCTTGGTCAGCATGTAATCCTTGAAGTGTTCCAGTCTGGGTTTAAAATTCACCAGAGGGTCTGGGGGGGGTTCTGTTGAGTTTTTAATGGCATCATTTTGGCAGCAGACTCTGGAGATTGTTTACCACTTGTCTCATTGAGTTTACCAGGTGTCGTTACCACTGTAGATCATGAGATTCTAACTTGATGGGCATCGCTAGTTCAGTTCTCCGGTAGTTTAGGTCCTTATGGTTGGATAGAAGTTTTTGTGTTGGCACCATTTATTTTATATCCACCAAGGCTGACTTTCCCTGGTTTGTACCGTAAGGATCCATTCTTGGTCCTGGTCCAGTTCTTTTTCTTTTTTTTTTTTGATCATACTTGCAGCCCTTTGGTGATATTTTTCTGCTGCATAAAATTCCTTTAATTTTTATGTGGATGAGTGCCAACTTTTTCTTCTCAAGCACATGGTTACTGCTGTGTCCTGTGTCTTCTCAACGGCCTTGTTGACATCGGGAGATGTAGAGCACTGGATTTTCTGATGGCACAGAAATCTCTGAATTTTACTTGTTTAGGGTCTGTTGAAACAACAAAATTTTCTGGTGAAAATTGAAAAGTTGAGTTGTGTTTCTACTGTTCGTTTACACAAAAACGACACGCATTTTCTCTGAAAATGGAACAATTCGAGAACAGGTTCCAGAGTGTAATTGTCTCGCTCTCTGATGATGTGAAGACTGGGAAAATTTGAATCTCTTATGCCCTTCCTTATGCACAGTATGACTGAAATCAGTAGAAAATAATGTGCACGCGCTTAACATAACTCCTGCCGACCAGTTTAAAACAAACAGATGAAGATATCAACAATCACAATGGCGGATTGCAGATTAGTTACTTGGGCTGTTGACTCTTTTGAATCTTTAGTACTATAGAGTACCACTAGGAATTGAACAAGCTAATGTTATCTGGTTGAGTCTGGCTATCCACTAGTGTTGAGACTGCAGATGGGCACCGTAGACGCCACTCTTAGCTTGCTAACTTTAGTATTAACAGCATTTCTTTAATAAGAGCAGTGGCACTCATTTAGTTTCCATGCCATTAAACAGGCAAAATTATATTTCTTGCAAGAGAAAGTATAATAGTCATAGTCGATGCATGAGAACAGGGGGAAGGGGAAAACTACTCACTCTAGGTATGACTTTACAATGACTTACTTTGAGTGGTGCCTCAGTTTTTTTTTTGTGGGGGGGTGTGTAAGATTTGTTTTTGCAGCATTAGTGGTCTTTATTTAGTCTTTTTTTTTTTTTTTTTTTTTTTTTTAAGTAGGCAGACAAAAAATGGGGTGAAGAGAGGGAGAAGACATGCAGCACAGGTCGACGTGGCTGGGACTCGTACCAGGCGACAGCCGCGTCGAGAGATAAAGCCCCTCTATACACAGGCTTAGGCTCTACTGCTGCGCCAGCGCTGTAACCTGCCTCGGGTTTTTTTTTTAACTGACACTTTCTTTTTTTCTAAAGTGAAACAATTTTTTTCTTTTTAATGATTCTGAACAAGTGATTCACGCTTTCTTTAGCTCCCAACTGGATTACTGTAACTCTTGGTATGTTGCTGTTAGCCAAGCCAGCCTCTCATCACTGCAATTAGTTCAGAACGCCAAAACTATTCTTTTAACATAAACAAAAAATGGCATGAACATATCTCCCCAGTGTTTGCTCCCCAGTGGATCCCTTTTCATTTTAGAATTGATTTTAAAGTTTTATTGATTACCTATAAGACTTTGAATGGGCAGGCTGCTGTATATCTGCCTGACCTCCTGCAGCCTTATTTGCCCCCCCCCCCAGATCTCTTAGATCTAATGATCCTTTGCTTCTAGTTGTCCTGAAGTCAAGGCTGGTCCACAGAGGTGATTGGACCTTTTCAGTTGTAGCTCCTAAACTGTGGAACCAACTCCTATTTCATATCAGACAGGCTTTAACTTTTAGTGTTTTTACATCTCTGCTAAAACACATTAGCGCTCCCTGGCTTTTAATACAGCATAAGAGTTGACATATGGTTTTATTTTGTCCATGTTTTTAATAGTTTTTAAGCTTGAACTATGGTTGTAACTTGTTGTTTTGTGTGTAGCACTTTGGCCAGCAGCAGCTGTTTTTTAAATGTGCTATATACATGCATTTACCTCAATATGGTGCCATCTTGATAATAAACCACCTACCTACTACAGACGTGTGCAAATTTTCAGTGTCCTATTGTGGTAAAAGAGATTTTATGCTAACATAAATATTCATCTTTAATTGTACTTTTTTCTACATCTTATAAGGCATTTGTTGATCTATGTAAGTAAAACAAATTAACACAATTTTATGACGGAGGGAGTTCAGCATCTAGACTTTCAAGGTTCCTCTCAAGAGGGATGAGTATCACCCCTCAAGCCATCTTCTAACTTGAAGCCACAATGTCCTTTAGAAACTCTCTCTCTCTTTCTCTCCCATTCATTGACCCTCTGCTTCCCTGTGCAGCCCTCACTCTCATCTTTCTCCTCCTACCATCTGCTTTACACTCTGTAGATCAGCTCCATAAAGGAAAAATACGCGTGTGAAACCTGAGAATCACTTGCAGACCTAACGAGGAAAAAGAACACTGTTTTACCTCAAGGTAAGGCAATGTCTGAAGGAACAGTTAATAGTTGCTGGATCTAAATTTCTTTGCATCAAATGATACTCATCTCTGATCTGAGGGAACCGAACGAAAAGCTCTGCAGTTAGAGCAGCAGAGTGATCAGTGATGTTTGCCTTTAACTTCTGTTGCTGTAATGGGACCTTCAGGGTGATGCATTCATGGCTCATCTGAGGCTGGGTATCATTTCATCATGTTTTATTTAGCATTGTTTTCATGCTTGCTGTTTTTGTTTTCTTTTTACATTACTTATAATTAAGCTGTTTGGGGCTGA